>CM076569.1:719399346-719599179 GCA_034641835.2 Pinus albicaulis
TCACCACTGCTTCCGCCTTGCATGCCATTGCTGCGCAGCCATCTACTTGGAACTGATGAAGGTTCTTGACTCGAACCCCTATCTTCCGGGTCTCTCCAGTTGTCTTACTGCGCAGGAAATATTTTCCCTCGCTGAAGACAACATCATACCCCTTGTCTTCTAACATCGCCACAGAGATCAGATTCTTCTTCAATCCTGGAACATGCATCACTTCCCTTGATACAAAGGGTTACCGGACTCCTCTCCATAGGAAATGGTGCCGATACCGGTCGCCTTTGTATCTACCATCATCGCCCATCTCGATGTGCACTCCAAGATCTTTCTCATCCAGATCTGAAAACAGATCTCGATCTCCAGTCATGTGAAAAGATGCACCACTGTCCAAGAACCATACTGATCCCATCACACTTGAGACCAAGCATGCGATCAGCGAAAAGTCCAGCTCAAAATACGAGGCTAAGGCCTCTCCTGCTGCAGATCCGGAAACTTGCTTATTTTTCTTCTTCTGCGGACAATTTGTGGCATAATGTTCGTGCTGGTGACAGTGAAAACACTTCACCTTAGACATGTCCTGCTTCTTGCCTTTCGCACCGGAATGAGAAGCTTTCTTTCTCTTCCCCTTCTTTGCTTTGGTAGCCAAAGCGCAATTTTCTTCATCAGATGCCTTTGATGAAGATCCGTCTCTGGTATTCCGCCTTATCTCCTCTTGCACAAGATCCGACCAAAGTCGCTCCCATCCTAGCAATTTCTCCCGACCATTGACAGAATCCTGATAGGCATGCCAACTCTTCGGAAGACCAAGGAGAGCCAAGCTCACCAATTCCTCATCATCGACAGTCACCCCCACACTTCCCAGCTCATCCCTGCATTGGATGAAATTCGTGAGGTACTTGGGCATATTGTCGCCTTTCTCCATCTTTATGTGTCTGAGTTTATCCTTGAGCACCAACTTCCTCTGGTCGCTCTTGATTTGGAATAAATATGTCAACGCTTTCCACATCAAGTATGGAGAAGATTTTCCATGCATGCTGGATACAATGTGATCCTTCACGCCCTCCAACAGAATCCTTCGACATTTCGCCATCTTCTTTTTCCAAGCCTCAAATTGAGCAGCATCAGTAGGCTTTGGGATCTCATCTTCTATGAACTCCTTCAGCCCGTTATCATCTAATACCACCTACATCCGGTCCTTCCATGCAACATAATTCGAACTGCCCTCAAGGGCATATTCCAGTCGCAATCCGTTGAAAGACATTTCAACTTTGGCACCAAGAAAACTACTGCAAATTCGAATTCCAAATTCTGCTGCAAATTCGAATTCCAAGCTCAAAACTCAGCTGCTTCTGGATCTGTGAGAACAAATTATTTCTAGCACAGAGATTGACTATAAGGGCATTTACTGGATATATCACCTTTCAAAGAAAGGATGGATCCAGAGGCTACCTGGCCCGTTACAGACTCTGTCTACCGAAAATAATTGTAATCACTGTAATAGATCCGATGATCAATTCTGCTCCGATACCATGTAGAAATTTGAATAATTTGCTGAGTTATTCACCGATATTATCCTGATTACACATTATTTAAGCTTCATGCATAATACATAACCTCTTCTACAATTGATCATCAATATGCGGAAATAGAAATCAGTCGCATGCGCTCATTAAAACATAATCAAGCACACATATCAACACAGGATGTAATGGGGAAAGAAATAGCTGAAAACCCCAAACTATCTGTATATTATAATGATGGAGAACATGTAACAATACATAGCACAATACTCCTCACAAGTACTCAGTACTATCTCCAATAGTTACACACAAATTATATGAGATTTGAACAAGTCAGGGGTTCAAATCTCCTCCACAAGTCTGCCTGCCTCTACTGCGCAATCCAAGTGAGTAATGAGTGAGATCCAAGTTCGAATCCCATTAGCTCCAACTGCGCAATCCTCATTGGCAATCTCCATCAATTGGTGTGCAAATCTCATGCACAATCATGGTCACAACTGATAGTCACACACACCCTTTCACCCACCTCTAACACTAGTCTCCACTGAACTGTCCATGCATTGCAGTTAACTGATGTGTTCATTAGTTGAATTATGAGTTAATAATTAGTGAATTAATTATTAATTAATTCACACCACTCATCACTAGTGTATTTGTCAGTTAGACTAAATACAACTAGTTCAACTAAGTTAAACAAAACACAACTCCACCAACTGTCTCATCAACTCCACCAAACTCTGCCACATGAGTTCTAACTGAATTCAACCATGCAATAGCTCAACTAACCCTTAGGAAAATTGTATTTCCTTCTGTCAGCTGCATGTGCCACATCCAAGCATCAAACTGAAGTGCTCCAAGAGGATAAGATAATGTTTATAGTCTAAATATTATTAAGGGTTAATAATATTTGACTGTTCTATTTTTAGCTCGACAGTCTAAAAATAGAAACCGCCCAATGTCTAAAAATAGAGGTCCATATTTTTTTACCAACTCGACCAATCATCCATAATAGCATCCTGCAACTCATAGACCATGATCCATATGTCTAAAAATAGACATAGTCTAAAAATAGACTTTGCGCCAAAAATAGCTTGCGGGCTCACTTAGTGAAGGCGACTTCATTTCACTAAGCTCCATCATCTTGTTGCATTTTCAACATGTAGCATGTTGGCCTTCTCACATGATTCTTTCTAGCCCAAAACATATCCTCCACTCCAGCATCCTCCTTCTCCTTGAGCTCGGCCAAATTTTAGAGCTATTCAATGAGATGTTGTTCACTTGGATGATGAACTGACTCCAAAACATCTTCAATTTATAGCCTTTAAGGCCTCCACTAATTCATTTGAAGAGACCCATCTATTGGCACCATTTTACACCAAGCCAACTTAACTTGGGAACCAATAATTACATAGTCAACTTCAAAAATTCATTTCTCTCTAACGACAACTTGGATTCAGACGCTTATCGATGCATTGGAATCGTATCGTCGAGCACTATCATCCTCATCCATCATATGTCGTGTCTTTATATCAGTTTTCACCCAAATCATGATGGGTGTAGAACCCCTCACTTGGGTTCCAAGCCCACAAGCTTCCCTTGTGGTGCTTTTCCCTCCAAACCATGAACCCTAGGGCATGGAGTACCTCCCAAGATATACAACTCAACATGACATGCATGAGTTATTTATGAGTGAATTAACAGTTATCTAACTGATCATTGCATTGATTTCAAGTTCAAGTTCCACACTTTGACCTCTCACTAGTTCCTCCATCAATCAGAACTAGTTAAACTGATTTTAACTCAGATAAATTGAGCTAATTAATTACAACTCAAAATAAACTCGACCAGGGCTCATATAATGTAGGAGATGATCTACATTCCTCTAGTTTGACCCTCAACTTGAATTAACTGTACCAACTAATTCATCCTAACTTAGTTAACTCATACGTCTGTGGGGTCTTGGTTAAACGGTGATGAGGCAAGTTGTTATGGCACTCATCACAGGTTCAATTCCCTTCCCCGATCAGGGTGATGTATCTAGACATGTTGATGAAGATGTAAAAATATGTAGTCCTACAAAACTTACAAAAAAAAAAAACTTAGTTAACTCATACAAGTTTTCATGTGATGTGGCATTAAAAATTTATTCTAATTTAATCAAAGGGTAAATTACAATATTTTCTTGTTGCCATTTTCAATAAGGAAAAAATCACAAGTTCCATTCACGACCCAATTCATTTGTTGGGAACTCAAGGACATCCAAGATCCCGACAGTTCCCTCGAGATATTTACAAGAGAAGAAGAACGAGGCCATATGCATGAATACCCCACTTACTCTATTGTCATGTACAATTTTTATCGAGCAGGAAAACTACAAAATCATTTAATATTTTTCTCGAAGCTTTGGTCAGTGGAGGTTGGTTATCATAGTCTCGGGAGTTGTTTGAATTCTCTCAAAGATTAAATATATATTTGAATGTGCAAGGGGTCAATGAGCGAGGCCATGGAGCTTTTGCACGAGATGGGGAAAGCTAGTAATCTTCCTCCTAATTTGATGACCCGTGGGATATTAATTGCGGTCTTTATGATGTTGCACGGTTTCGAGATGCGTAGAAACTCATATATGATATGCCTTATAGATGTTGTAGACCAATTGTAATAACTTAGATTTTATTGGTGACTAGCCTCAACAAGTATGGGAGGACAGAAGAGGCCATGAGTCTTTTGGGTCAGATGAAGGATAAAGGTTTTAAGCTTGATGTTGTTGTCTACAATATATTTGTTAATTTTTTTGCATGAAGGGAAGAATGGATGAGGCCAGGATGACTACAACGGAGCTATGGAGATATTTGATGTTATGTTGGAAAGGAATTGGTGCCACATATTGATACCTATAACTATCTTATTAGTATTCTTTGCCATCATGGACAATTGGCGGATGCCGCCTTGATTCTTGAAGAAAAAAGGAAGGGGAATTTGAAGTAGCATTCTAATACATGGGGTTCCTTTTTCATAGTTGTGTTAAAGAACTAAAGAAAAATTTGGTCGAGCATGTGGAGGCCTGGAAGAGTTCTCTCATGTGAGGAACATTGAACTCTAGATCCGCCATTGGGATGAAGGGTGGAGATGGTTTTCTCTAGATTCCCTTGATAGTTGTGGTGGAGGCATTTTTCCTTGGACTCCTGGTAAGGATAATTTGGAATTCATCCTTGCTTGTTATCTTGGTTCTTGCAATGACTACTAGATTCCCAAGGTTGGGTGGAACTACTATGATTTTCATATTTAAGGGGGGAGGCATAAGCCTTTGGACTCCCTTTCTTGCTAGAGGGTGGATACTCAAATTCTTTGGTTTCCCTTGTGTTTAATTGAGGGTAGAGGTGGCAGGCCTCAGGACTCCTTGAGCAATGCATTACTACAATGAATTCAACTACTATATGGAGGTGATTGGTCCTCTAGAGTCCCTATTTTAGTTGGTAGTGTCGATTTCAACCATTGTGCGAACCTCCTCAACTCTAGAATCTAGCTTGGGGGTCATTGGGCTGCAAGAAAGGCCACATTGCAACCCAATCTATGATTGGGTGTAGAATTGTAGTCCCCCACTCATTTTTATAGTCTATTTTTGAGATAAGTATCTATCATAATTGTTGTGAGAAATGGACCTTATGTTTATATTCCTGAATTTTTTTGTATGCCAATTGACTGTGTGAGACATGTATTCTTATGCTATTGGAATTTCTCATGTTTTGATGTTACTTAGACTGTTGATGAATTTCATATGATTGCATAACATAACATTGATGTGTCCAACATTAAGTGTGGCTATGAATATTGTCTGGGATTACAATGCTTATATGGGGTCAAGAGCCCCTTAGTGTTGCCATTAGAGACAATATTCATGTGCTTTGGTGTTATTTCAAAGAGTCACCAATTGTCAGAAAATGTTTAGTTCTAGATTATGATTTGATAAGGCTTTACTACAGGGAGCTTATTTTCTTGTTATAATCATTAGAGAATTTGATTTACAAATCAAGCATTGTTTTTTAGCTTTTGATACATAAATATTGAGATAAGACCAAATACTTTCTCTCTGCACTAAAATTGGAGTATAATCAGATGAGATGAATAAACATGTGGTTGCACAACAAGGTGGGAGCTTTGTTATTTATCTACTTTATTTGGATTAGGAAATTGTGTTATCCCTGTATGTTTCTTCTTTCATTTGCATTCCGACTAAAAACTATGTTGTGGGTAATCCACCTCATGTATACTCCTCATTGGCTGTTGAAGAAACCATACCTTAAAGTAGCAAATACTTATTATTGGTGTGATTCTTTCAATGGAAAGTACCAATGTTGGATGGGGGAGGTAAATTTTCCATAATGAAAATGTCTCCAATTATTGAGGAAAGCAAAAATGTTGCTATGTCCAACATTTGTTACTTGGGTCTCTATAAGGGCTTAATCATGCATTTGTTTTGGTCTTTGGATGAGGTGCCTGGGAGACAAGAAACAAAGAAAGCATATCTACACTATTTCAAAATACATTCATTCTGTCGAGCACTAGTACAAAGATGAATGACGAGGTAACTAATATAAGTCACATGGAATGTAATGTTTTGAAGAAGCCTTAAAAAATCTTGAGTTAGATTATAGAACATGTATCCAAGGTTTCCAAGTAGTTGTTATAGAACGGTCATAAAAAAATGATGAAATACTAGGAGTAAAATGAAACCAGGATGCGGTTACATTTGAGTTAAGTATAAAATTCATAGATTTAGTCTTGGAATTTGTTTCAGGAAAGCGTAGTGTAGGTGTATGGGAGGAAGAGAAAAAGATAAATGCATCATTGACATCTTGTAGTTTATCTATGTCAGTAAGTTTGCAATTCCTTGTTAGCTTTGGGTATCCATTTACTATGAAAGTTGTTTTTTTTGGATTAAGTGGCTCTCATTCTCATTTCATTGTGTTGTAGTGGCTACAACCACCATCCAAAATTTTGCCTATGCTTAGATTTTGAGCCCTTCTACTCAGAGGAGCTTATCTTGCATTGTTATCAAGTATTCATGCTGTGATTGAGATTTATCCTTTCCATCTATGATGATGTTCACTTGTTTTCACACTTAGCTAATATTTCTGAGTCACAAGGTAACCTCCTAACTTGATCTTGCAGTAGTTCTAGGCTTGCCTCCATAAACTGCGCAATCCTTGAGGGAAAGAAGCCTTGATGATTGGAATTTCACAGTTCAGACTGGCAGTTAGACTTGAGCTCAAAAACTGCATAGTCATGGAAGGCAACCCAACACTGAGCCCAGAAATTGTGCAATCCCTTATTGAGATCAGAAACTGTGTAGCGCACTGAGCCGAAAAGTTGTCCAGTTCCCCAGAATTGCGTAATATTTCCTAGAAATGTGCATGGAAATTTTTTCTGGAAAATTTAAAAAAAAAATGCTAAAAAAATTAAAAGCATCCCTAAAAAATAGGGATATATTTTTAGTATCTTGAAGGAGGCACGCTTGCTATTTTAGAAACTTCCACCATGTGTCGCTTTTTCCTTGATTTTAGGCATGCACGTCATAGACCTTAATTTTCTCAAATTTATTTAATTGATGCCTCTAGACATCATTTTCACATTCAATCTTGGAGCTCTAGCAATCCCTAGGAGATCAAGGAACCTTTGGTGCGGTCATCGTCACTTTTTTGGGTGAGTTTTGTTTTTATCGCCTTTTGCCGCTTTTTTTGTCGCTTTTTGTCGTTTTTCTTGTGTGAGTGTTGTTTTTCTTATTTCTCTTCATGCATGCTAATGTTTTAACTTTTTTTAGCTTGTAGAAGTGTCGTTTCAAGTTGTTGTTTTCCTTTCACGAGTTTCACATCGGTTTCTTTGTTTTTGCATCGATGGTCGTCGTTATAGTGACTCTCCTCACCAATTTGGTTTTCTTCCCATTTATTCAATTTATGCACTTGATTCACATTGATTCATTCACACTTATTTATATATGCA
Source organism: Pinus albicaulis (assembly GCA_034641835.2). Lineage (NCBI taxonomy): Eukaryota > Viridiplantae > Streptophyta > Pinopsida > Pinales > Pinaceae > Pinus > Pinus albicaulis. Next base: position 719,406,858 of record CM076569.1, read on the forward strand.
CTCAATCGCTAACCATCACTTGGATATGCTCATTTTTCACACTTCCATTGGGCAGATCTGCACTTCCTTGGCTTGTTTTCACTTTGCTTAGTTGGGAACTATGCAATCATAAGGTTCAAGCCAAGAGATTAGCCTATGGAACTACGCAGTGCGCAATAAAAGCTGGCCTAACTGCACATTGTGTAGTCCCAGGGCTAATCATATTTCCTTGGCCACTGAGACTGTGCAATGTGTAGTCTCTCCCAGTCCACTGCCTAGGTTGAACTACGCATTGTGTAGTCTCAAGCCTTGGGATTCATCCTTGGTTGTTTGGACTGCACAATTCACAGTTCCTGTTAGTTCCTAAATCTACCTTAGGCTGAAATAAGGCAGAAAGAGGACAACACCAAACCACGCTCAGCCTCGCAGCTAGCCCTACGAGGACAGGAGAGGGCTCTCTCCGGGTCTATCTCGGCAAAAGATGTCCAATAGGGCCTGAGATGACTACAAATGGATACTGATTTTAGGCTAGTAAATAAATATGGAAGAGGTAGTTTAATGAAAGACTGAGTTTGCAAGGCTGTATGGGACAAAGAACAGCATGAGCGGAGAAATTAAATCAAAGACACAGATTATCTCATGAGGCAAGATAGGCAAGAGGTTTAGCATTCAAATTGAAATTATATGGAGTGGAAAGACTGCTGAGAGGCCGAAAAGGACATATATAATTAATCCTTTTCAGACAGAAGAAGATACACAGAAAATGAACGCTTTCCCAAGGCAGAGCAATAAACTGGATTCTACCTTTCTTACTCAAAAGCATTCAACTAGCGATGATTATGAATGAACAGTAAAACATAACGAGATACATATGAAACAGAAAGAAAAACATATGCTAAACTCACACCACATGAATCTCATGAAACAGAGCCGCATCCTTTCATTAATTCTCTGTCAAAAACTGTACAACCAAACGCTGAGTTATTCCTCCACACTTTTCCCCAGAACTCAGCTCCTTTACAAATGATTTTCAATACAATAAATAAACTCCACTATGAGAAAAAAAATCGATCAAAATCGGGAGCTGTTTCAACTGAAATTATAAAGATAGAAAAGAGCCATTCTTCTGTTCTAAATACAGAACAGCGTTCCCGTTGAATCTCTCTGATGACTAATTAAAAGACAAAATTTGGAGCGTAGACCCTTTGAATTATTGAATGAAGTCATAAATAGGTAATCGAATCCTATTTCTCTGCCATGGTGGATGTCTTTGTTTTAAATTTAGGCTTTCCGGTCTTTGACTGCCACTTTCCCTTTTGCCGTTTGAATAAAAACCAGTTTCTTAATAAAAATAGCTTTTAAAAATTTCGCCTTTAATAAAGGAAAAAATGAATGATCGCAGCTGCAATTTTGCTAAGCTCGACAATACCTCCTTCAATACCAGCGAATACATCTCCGTTTAAGTGAATACTTTGACCTGTCTTGACAATTTCTTCACGCGGTACAATGATTGTATATTGAAATGCAAATTACAAAACAGGGGGAGCATCTGAGTTTGTTGCTAAAGACATTGTTGTTATCGAACTTAAAATCATAGGCATAAGTGGCATACGTATCACAACAGATGATTTGTTGCACATTCTCATACTGTGGATCTGGAAAAAGCGGCCATGTGAACGACCAGGTCTGAATTCGGGTGATGTTCTGAGCCTCAATACACAAGCAAAAGCATATGGGCGACTCAACATTCAATATAACTCCTGGGGAAGTGTTGAATCATCTGCACTTGAAAATAAAAACAACGAACCACCACTTTCAATACTCAAAAACTTGAGTGAAGCCAAGTCTGTGCATTTCTTCGTAACAACAAATATCAATGCAGACACCTGTTTGAAAAGCTACAACAGCCAGATCCTTGTAAAATGGAGTCTGTTCTAGAAGCAATGCATGACCTGCATCTTCACCCTTACTCGGAGCGAGGAATTCAAGTTAATTTGAAATTTGATGAAGCAGAGGTGAAAATTGGGAGTTCCAGCCCTGTGCGCCGCGCGCACACCCAGTGCACTGCGCGCGTGCAAATTTGTATTGAGAAAATCGGCTCTATGCGCTGCGCCTTCTTCCAATACGCCGCGCAGTGGATTTCACCCACAATTCCGGCTTCAACAAAATATTTCGCCTCTCCACAATTGTGCTCGGCTTTGTTTGATGTCCTCAGCGTGCAGATGAATTGACAATTGTGGAAACATCTTATGTATCAAAAGGATTTTAATTCTTGCTTCTATCTTTGTAATTTTTCAATTGTGGCATTTTCATTTTTAACACCAACTTTGTTCTGCTTGCTTCCACACTGATTTTCTGAGCTTAAATGATGGCTCCTTATCATTTGTGCAAGGATGATGACATTGGATTTCAGCAAAGGATCAAGAGAGGCTGCATGTGAACATCTTCAACTGAAAAACTTTGAATAATTACATATTTGAAAACAAATTTAATGATTTCTTCTTCGAAACAGAGTTTTGAAGAAGAATCACTCTTCAGCATTATTTGATGATGACATTTTGCAATGGAAACTGATTTGGAACCTCTCATGCAGACTAAGTCGACAAAACCCTAGACCTAAAAACTCTAAAAAACTTTTTTTGCTGACCAAAGACCATCCATGACTATGAATGACTGAAACATTCACTTTCGATGAATTCTGATGAACTTTAATGATCAATCACAAGCTAGCAAATACATGACATGAGGAAAATAAACAACAAGGCCCTTCCGTCAGACAATGGCATGCCCCTAACGAAATGCAGATGAATGAGCGGAATGAGACACCTAAACAATGAAATGCAATAAGAGAAATGATCTCTGACGGAGGGATGTAAAGACCGACTCTAACATTGGCTCCAATGGGGATGGTAGCTCCTTGGAGGTGCCAAGAACTACAGATCTTTGGGAGAGCAGACCAGTGCTTTATCCATTGGGCAATGAAGTCAATAACTGCAAACCCAAAAGCAACTCATACCAATCCAAAAACATATACATACTGCAACCTGTACATAAACAAATACCGGAAACTGAAATGTTGCCTTTGGCAGCTTATTTCTTTACAAATCTCCCCTACTTTGCTGCAAAACCAATAGATCAAGTAACGCTGTAATGCCAGATCAACCAATCAAGTAACTGTGACAAGGATGCTGCTCGAGAGTGCTTCCACCAAGACACAGATGTAATTGCTAGCAGCCATACATGCACATAATGAGTCTGGTTATGTAAAAGACAATTTGATCTATCATTCAAACTGAAAAACATTTCCATGTACGTTGCAATAGGATCGCAAAAGCCAGACTCTGTTTGCTGCCCCAACTCCGCAATACATACTTCCAGCTGCACACTGTCAATGCAAACATCCACAGGTAGCTCTATTGTTTCTTGTTTTGAAGGAGGGAGAGTTTCCAAGAACTTTTTGGGATCTCGGAATTCATATGATTGGATCTGATTGTTTAAATACTGAATCTCCTCCTCAAATATTTCAACAAGTAACTCGCAGAAACCAGTTTTAGCTCAGGAGGAAACTTTAGGGATTTCAAACATTGAAGCATGACAATGAAAAATGCTTCATCAATTTCAAAACCCACTAACTGATCTCTAACTTATTTTACAACTTCACAAAGCGCAGGGTTTGCCACATACCCTACCATTGCATGAATGGATCAACGAGCACTGGAATCTCTGGATCGAGTTGGAGTCACCAGGTGAATGTTTTAGCCTTCATATGTCTGATCGTTGTCGACCATCAACGATCAAATCTAAACTCGATACGTGTACTGGGGCAAGAAAATCTACAAGTCGAGTGTCACATTCACAAGCTAGACTAGAGATTGACTGAAGCAGCGTTTATCTACTTCGCTGATGCATAGCAAATTGCGTTTCGAAGGCTACCTTGCATGACTTCAGGCTCTGTCTATAGCTTATGAAACAAATAACACCAACAAGAAAACCATTTTCTTCCCTAGTATGGCCGCCACTATGTTAGTGCCTAAATCTACCTCGGGCTGAAGGAAGGCAGAGTTCAGGGTAACATCATACCATGCTCAGTCTGGTAGCTAGCCCTACCAAAACAGGAGAGGGCTCTCTCCGGGTCAATCTCAATAAAAATATTCAAAGGGGCTTGAGATGACTAAAACAACAACTGATCTTAGGCTAGATAAACAAATAGGAGGGTTTGATTTTGATTTTTAGGGGTTTTTGTTGGAAAAAGGGAAAAACAATTTTGGGCTTGGGGATGAGGCCAAATTCTTGCAGAGTTCAAGTTGGGGCGAGGTAGGCAGCGGCTTTGATGTCTGAGATCAAATGAATGGATTGAAAAGACTGTTGAGGAGCTGAAGAGGGCAAGAGAGTGCAAGGATCCTCTTCAAACTAACGAAAAACATATAAAACTAAACAAAAGTCTAAGGCAGAGCACCAGCAAATCAATGAATTCTACCTCAATTACTTATTTGTTTAATTCAGAAGCAAAAAGAAGGGAAATGGCATACATATAACATTAATGAAACTTAAAATAACATGAGAATAACATCATCAAAACTCAGAAGCCACAAGGATCCCAACAAGTGCTGCAAAACTCTGGTCTTTCCTTTGCCAAAATCTGAAATGAATGTACAATGAGGTGCCAAACTTTTCCCAAGTATCCAACCCTGAAAATGTCTCAGAAAATACAATATATAGACCATCCTAACCCCATCCCATGCCTCTAGGGGTCGAGCTCATCCTTCTAGGATTTTTTTCAACCAATTCTAAGCATGGAGCTAAAATCTAGGCAGCCAAACAACTTGCCTCTATATGCTAGGAAACTGATCCATTCACTTAATTTTCACTTTTTAGTGAATGAATCCTCTAGAACAAGTAAAAACATGCCAAATTTACATCATAGTTATCAAATTACATCATCGTAGGTCAATCATCACATGAAAAAGTAAAACTAGTCAAAACTGGGCGAATTTCTGAGCTGAAGAGTGAAAATGAGGCAAAATTTCTCTATGCGCCGCGCTCAAAAACTCTATGCGTCGCGCCACTTTGAGCCTATTTTTGAGGCACTTCCAGAAGTCCAAATTGAGCTCATGATAGCTCGTTGGAAAGCCCTGGATGTCTGCTATCCAACCCAAGTGGAATTTTTCAATTTGGATGTCATTTACCCCTCCAAAACTGCAATCTCCCAAGACTAGTTTCTGCTGGTGCAAAAAGTGGCAGAAAGGCCATTTTTGGAGTGTTTTTGGCCCTTTAGGCAGCCTAGAATTTGATGAAATGCTTCGGCCATTCCTGAACATACATAATATATCATGAAAAACCCAAAAATGCAAAGTTTTCCTCCAGAAGATGTCCCAATAATAAGCGCGCGTCGGGTGGCGCGACGCGTCGGGTGGAAAAACCTGTTTTGCAACCAAAATTTTCAAAATGACAAAATATTCTCCAAATTTTCTGAAATTTGGAGTGAAGGTCTCCCATCATGTCTCATGCTCAGCCAAGGAATCTTCGGCCAAGATTCGGAGTGGATCCGGCCTTTTCCGACGTTTTAGTGCTTTTCTCAACCTCGCCTTCAGGATCTTCATCCTGGCTCTGCAAACGTGTGTGCGGGCCCAGTAGTGATTTTTCATATACCTGAGCATGTCTTTGTCCCTATTGGCCTTCGCCAAGAGCTTCTCCAGATGAATGTTGACGTGTGTAAGGCAATTCTCTCGCTCAAATGGTGTCATGTCACCTGGTCTCTTTCGGGCCAATTCACGGTCTTCACGGATTTGCCGCAACTCTATGAGTGTCTGTTGATCCTCCAATTGTTTATTCCACTGCTCCAAGTAATTTATAACCCACTGAGCTCTCTGCAACTTCACGGTCAAATTTTCAATCTCAGCTTTTTGTTCCTGGATGATTTCTTTCAGCTTTGAGCTAGGAGAGCTCGAATCAACATCGATCAATATAAAATCAGTATCTTGGCCTCCCGAGGGGCCCTCATCGTGCATAGGCTTCTTGCCTCTGTCCTGTACCTATGCTGATGTAGAAGGCGAGACCCCTTCCACGCCATGTGGAGATAGTACTCGCGCTGCTGATGAAGATAACGAGACCCCTTCCACCCTGGGCGGAGATAGTACTCGTCGTGCTGCTGCAAATAAGGCTTTGTGGCCTCTCTGATATGTCACACACACTGGAGCACTGATAGGCTCAGTATCAGGAACCTCAAACTGATGTGAAGGCTCTGCCTCATCATGAACAATCTCGGGAGGAGGCTGGGGGGCTGCAAAGAAGTCACGAGAAATGAACTCATCCCATGTGATGCCCTGCAAACCAAGCTGATGTACTACAATGATTTTAATGAGTGCATAATGATAAATGATGTTATGTTGCTGCTCTGGAGTCTTATCTGCACAAGGATAGTCATCCACTCTATGTTTCGGCACATGAAGTATGGAATATTCATCAGTCGCACCCTCGTGAAATGCATCAAAAGTCTGATATGATATGCATAAAGGCGCGAGAATATACCCTCACAGCTGAAGTATCTAATGATGAGTTTCATTAATGGCGCATAGGACTCCTTCAGAAACCGGAACAGGAATACCCTGCTCAACTGCCTCAAATATCCAGGCCTGATGTAAGGTTCATAATATGCTTTATCTAGTTGTTGTCTCTTATTCCACTCCTCACCAATGTTCGGTATCCCGGTCGCCTCAGAAATGGTCTTTGGTGTCAAAATGAAGTTCACTCCAGCAAGGTTTACATGACCATCACGCAAATGTAGGACAAATAAGCGAACCAACTCCGGATGGTGCTGAATCTGAGATATCATCTCGCAATACCGAAAACATGAATGTTGCTGAAAACATGTCCTTACAAGCGGGCAGGCCTGTAATTGAGCCAAAGAAGTGGGATCCTCCCTGACGTGCCTGCCACTTTTATGAGACCTCCTTGGTACATTTAGCTCTGCGGTTGAATCACTGTCCTGCTCATATCCCTGCTCATATGATGAATTTGTCTCTGACATGGTGCTAAAAACAAGGTGTTTGACAAGTATATGTTGATATATGTATGGTGAAAACAAGAGTTTTAGTGTATGTTTTAATGCCAAATGTGCCACATATATAATAAGGTGCTATGAAGAGATATCACAGTGGGAAAAGGACAGTCAAATGAGATTTAAGTGTGAGGACAGTCATTGTTTGGGGGACTTAGGGATTTGGGGATTTATAGGTAATGGGAATGAGTGATAGTGATGGGGGGTAGTTTTAGGAACAAGAGTCAATGAAATTGGAATATATAAGTGAAATCAAAGACATAAAGGCAGCCCTTGAGTGTCATGGAAATTAGGATTTTATCAATGGAGGGAAGTGATAGTAAGTGATAGGGTTTGGGGGTTAACACATGGGCATAAAAGGGTATAAGGGATATGGGATAGTGGGTATAGGAGAGGGACTTTGGTGTAATAATGTGACAGTAATGAGAGCACAAATGAAAGTGGAATGATAGTTTAAACACCAAACAACATCCAACACCTCTTTTCAAAACCCTATGGAGCAAATTTAATATGGGTATAGGGTTTACATTTTCACCAATTAAACTCTTTGAAGTTCACCTTTCAAATAGCACCCAACAGGAGTTAAACTCAAATAGTAAGTGCACACAACTTACTTGGAGGCAAATGAACTGAATTGATTTGAGTTTTGATGGATCGATGACGAGTTTCGACCTTTGGGCTCTGTGCGCCGCGCACAAACCCAATGCGCCGCATTCAATGGGTGTGCCGCGCCCTTAGGAATATACACGGTGTATCTCGGCTCAACGCGCCGCGCTCTGTGGATGCGCTGCGCTTCAAAATAACACACAGTCAGCCTTTTTTAAAACACAGTTTCATTCCTCCAATTCTTCAACTCGACTTATCCCTCGGATTTTCTGAATATCTCTTGATACAAATGAATGAATGGCGTTGAGAAATATCTCATATAGACATGGTTTTAATTTTTTATTCTTCAAAACCCATTTTGTAATGTTTTTGACTTTGGCATTTTTTCATTTAATACAACTTTTGTTTTTTTGTTTCCTGACTGACTTTCTGGAGCTTGAATGATGAAATTGGTTGATTTAACAGGGATGGTGGCATCGAAACTTGGCAAAGGATGACCAGAGTCTGCATGGTGAAGTACAACATGGTGGAAAGATACATTTTATTACAAAAACAAATTTTGACAATTTCTTCTTCAAAACAGAGTTTTGAAGAAGAAACATCCTCGAGCATATTCGATGATGAAAATTTTGAACTGAAAACTTATTGAAAACCTCCTCATGGCCTGCGGGCATTGTTTAACATTTCGAAAGACCAAACCCTAGACCTAGAAACTAAAATGACTCTTTTTGACCAAAATAACCATTTATGACTGTAAATGACATGAAATGAACTTTGATGAATTTTGAGAAATTTTGACCAACCCAGCAGGTACCAGCATGAGGGAAAATGAGAGAACAAAACCCTTCCGTCAGACAATGGCATGACCCTAACGAAATGCAGATGAATGAGCATAATGAGACACCTAAACAATGAAATGCAATAAGAGAAATGATCTCTGACAGAGGGATGTAAAGACCGACTCTAACAGTTCCCATAGGCATCCAATCCCTCTTGTTGAAAATTGTGCAATCCTTCTCTCTAGTTTCTCGGTTTGCTGCTTGATCATGCCTTGAAAGTATATTTGCTAAAGATTGATTTTTGCTTGCCATGAGTGACTTTTCTATCCCATGGGTACCACAGTTGTTGAGCACTTCTCTCCAACAATCATTTTTACCATGGCACCAAAGAGAGTTGCTTTAAATGAGACCACTGAAAGCAGTATTGGGGAAGCAGTTGAGAAAACACCAGTTAACTTGCTAGTATATGCGGACACCCAAATGTTTATAGAAAAGGAGTCAACACTTACATGGAAGATGGTTAAAGATGATTTTGCAAAAGACTTTGAGGCAAATCTGGAAAACCATCAGGTATATCTCAGCATTCAGCAGTCAATATTATACAATGTTGCATGCAGATATCCAGACTTCCCATTTGCAGATGTCATCGGCTGGATTATTTCACACATTCAAGGGAAGATTATGACATTGAGCAGTGCCAACGTACATAAGCTTGCTACCTTTATGGCAGAAAATTATCAGCACATGTATCATCTTCCAGACCCAGTAAACCTCATGGACTCATAATTTTATTCCACCCATAGTTATGTGAGCACAAAATATATTATCAAAGGGTGGATGAAGGATACATCGAATTTTTGACATACACCCACCTATTCATACAAGACAAAGTCACTCAAGAAGGCCTTTCAGCTCTTAGTTATCTTGGATTGAAGAATATACGGTCAGCAAATCACGGAGACCTTTCCTGAAGGGTGGGCAATCTTATTGAACCAGGTGGTGAATGAGGGGAAGTAGTTCAACTGGTCAGATTTGTTGACTCATCAGTTGAGAGCCCATGTAGCACAAGCCCAGGATCCTCCCAAGGGGAAGAAAGCAAGATTTTATATGTCTGCATACTTACTATATGCAATCTATGCACATAATCAGTTTCCTAGCATGAAATGGACATGGGCACCATGATAAATTGTTGTGCATATTTATTGTAAGTTGATTTCGGATTACAGCCATAGAGGAGTTATGGAACAACTAACGAATCACATCATCATTATGTTATACAATACTATCTTTAAGAAGGACCCACCTTGCATGTCATGAGGAGAAATGGAGGAAATATCAAAGATTGAAGATTGGTTTACCTTACTAAATGGCACACTTATTAGAGTGTTCGAGAAACAAAAGTTACTGCATATTTTTCCAAGGTATGCCACCGACAAGCTTGTCATGCAAAAAGTGTCATATCATCTCGCCACAGGGTTGTCAGCAGCACTGCATAGGAAGAATATATCACAATGGCCTATTCTTCCTTCGTAGATCAGATTATACAAGATTAAGAATCTCAAAGTTGTAGATACCGAAGCAAAATCCATAGGAAAGTTTGAATTTGGTATAAAATACTTCAATCTATATGATTTGAGGGGAATTTGCAAGGAACACTATGTGAGAAGATACTACAATTGGTTCAACAGGGCATTTCATTGGTCGAAGGAGGATCCATGGAAGAATTTCTACTATTCCTCCAAACCCCACAAGCTGATTAGTATAGTTGGGACTTCACAGGCCACTCCACAGATGACAACAACTCCTGAAGAAACTATAGCAGAAGACAACACCCCAGTACAAGATAAGGGAAAAAGAAGGGTTGTTGTCAGAACAAAGATGGAATATGAAAGTGAATCCCATTCTCACAAAAGCATCTTTGGAAGAAGAAGAAAAGTGGAAGCAGAGACAACAGAGAGTAGAGTGGAGGAAGAGAGAATAGTAGAGCTTGCAAAATGAAAAACAAGAACTGAGGGAAGAACAGAAGCAAAGGAGGAAAGAATAGGAGGCGATGAAAAAGAAAGAAGAAGAAGGAAGGTTGCCCATATAGGTTAAAGAGAAATAACATAACCAACCAGCAGCAAAGGTAGAGAGAGAAAAAATGTAGGATCAGGAGCTTTCTCAGTAGAGTGAATACTTAATTGAAGTTGCAGGTATGGAGTTGGAACCGGAGCCGCAGGATGAAGATGTGGACCTGATGCCTAGTGCACCACAGGTCATCATTCAGACTCCACCACCTCCAGCCGTAGAGTTAGCCCCGAGCGAGCAAGGGGGCATAGTGCCTCTGATGATGGTCTGCTAATGGATGTGTACAATCTGTCATATGATGAACTCCATAAGAGGATTGTACAAGTGCGAATAAAGTATTTTTTGGATGATCATGTATCACCTCCATTCGTTAGAGCGAGGGTGATAGTAGCAAACACTAGCAGGAATCCAAATGCCATTGTCGAAGCCAACTTGGCTTTCGCGGGTGCAGCGAGATTAAACACTCAGTATTTTACGATTGAGAATAAGCAGTTGTTACATAATAGACAAGTTTCCCGATAAGAGATCAAATAGCTCCGCGCAACAACACAAAATGCAGCTTCTGCATAGGTCTACTTGGAGGAAATGAGAGCAATGATACTTGCAGGAGTATCAACACTTGGAGAGACTATACGGGACCTCTATGAGGAGCTCATGACCATACATAAGAAAATTTTCTGCTTACATGTTTTGTTGTGGAAAAACAAAGAATTTTTGAATACCCTTAAAAATGTGCAAGCTGCCATCACCATCGTGCAAGAATGGACAATGTGATACAAGGGGGAACTACTTACCTTGGTGAAGAAAATGAAGTCGCGGGCAGAGCTAGAGAAATCGAGAGTTCGGATGTTGATCCAAAACAACAAGCAGCGCGCCTCTTTCATTGGGATTATTTAGGCCTCATATGTACGGATATATGACAATTTGGATTTCATGGTGAGAACCCACAAGATTCCAACAATCAGCTTACTCACTGAAGCTAAAAGCAAACATCAATTTAGGCAGGAGATCGGAGCGTATTTCGAGCAGCTAAAACAGATCGCCACCCAAGATGACTTGGAGATAAATAGACAGAACATGCAAAACTACATTGGTTATTTGATCTAGATCAAAACACTGTTACGCCTTCTTGAGAAATAAGTTGAGACTGGTTCCAAATCATTGTACCCAAATTCTATGGGGGCTAGAGTTTGGTTCCATCCAGACACCTTCATGCAGTTTGGGGATATCATTACATAGTACTGAGCTTGGCATTAATATGTGACCAAGAAGCATTAAGTAGAAGTTGTTGAGCTAGATTTCACCCAAACTCAATTATCGTAGTGTTTTTTCTTGTTAGGCTATTAAGTTGTATCTACCCTATTTTGTCTCATATGGGTATGAGTGGAAAATGTAATATTATTTGTAATTATTTGTAAAAGTGAAATTCCAAGTGTCCATATTGGAATGTGAAGAGTCATAATGTAATTTAATGAGTCATTTTGTAAGAAGTCGAAGAGTCATGAGGGGATTCCAAGAGTCCCAAAGGGGCATGTGAAGAGTTGCCCCTTTTTGTTATAAATATATCCTCATAACTCATGTAATGGGACTTTTGGGAACCAGTTTTTTTTCTAGGATTTGGCTTAGGAATATCTTGGAAGTTTTGTGATAGCCCTGGCTTCTCCATAGTGTAGAGGGAGTATACTTATTTGGAGGAGCAAGTGTTGTTGACTTCATGTTCCACTATTGGAGAAAGTGGTTCTTCAATGGTGTATGTATGAATGGAACTATCACTTTTAACAAAACTCAGAGCCAGCAAGATTTCATGCATATATTGTGAATATAGTAGGACTACTCTTGTTGTATTTGTGATGTATGTTATTTAACTTACGCATATGCTTATGAACTTTTTCGTTTGCATTTTTTGAATCTTGTTGGATGTGTGTTGATGATATGAAATGACTGTATTATTTTTTCTATGCTAAGTGTCTTTTCAATTTAAAAACATGTGCATAATCAGTTCATTAGTTTGCATAAGGTTTAAGGTGTTTGTCCATGAATTGTAGATGATTTCAGGTGAATTAGAAGCATAAAAAAGGCTTAAATAACACTGAACAGTAGTGTAAAATAAATAAATAAGTCACCACATGAAATTTACACAGCATGCATGTTGAAGCAATTCACCCCTCCTGGGCTACATCTGCTGGTCCAGCTCCCAATGGCATGTCCATATTTCATTATGCTCAAAATTTTGCTATTACATGTAGTTACATTGCTCTAATGGTTTTTTTATCTGGATCATTGGCTCCAGAATGCTCCAATTAGTCAAAAATGACTCTCCATTCACTTAGAATGGTCGAAAATTGAGCCTCCTACACTTTTTCCCAGTTTCACTTTGGAAAGCTCCACTAAAAGTGGAGAACTCCACTTAATTGGAGTTAAAATAGTCATCTCCGCTGAAAATGGCGCACCCACTATACTGACTTCCGTATTAACCATCATATTGAATATTTTTTTTGGGCACATGCACCCCCAAAACCCGCGGTTAATATCTATTGTTAGCGGAACCCAAGGCGGAACTCACGTTCTAAACCAGAGTTGAAGAGTTGAACTGTGGTTGAAGATTGTTAGTTAGTTGTCGGGTATTGCATTAACCGCGAGGTGTAAACACTTTAATTTTTCCATGTGAAAATTGTAATGCGAAACAGTTAACAAGCAGTTACACTTATCCGCTCAGAGGTGGTTACAAATGTTGTTTTCCATGTGAACACTTCGGGGAACTGCTGGCGGGTTGGGACCGCCCCAACTCCATTTGCAATGAACCATAATACAAATTCGACTCCTATAGTTGCTAAGAAACATCGTGTAGCTCGGGTGGTAATTCCTGTGCGTGCCTGGTAGGAGGTCTCCGGGTCGAACCCTATGGACCCAACCAAAATTTTACCATGCCATTTCAGGGACACATGGCAGCCTCAAGGCCAGCCACGTTGCAACCTTTACTTGGCTCCTCCAAACCTGTACAACGAGTAAAAAAATGACACTTTTCATCCATTGATTGGCCCAGTGGAAAGGAATATTTTAAGGAATATTCCTTTTTGTTGACTATACCTCCACCTTGTTGACTATGCATCCCAGTCAAACCTAGTCAAACTGTCGAAAATTTGCTTGTTTGGAATTTCGATCAGAACACGATATCTTTTTCATACGACATCAGTTTTTCGAAACATTCATGGAATCAGGAAGATGAGATTTACACAACCATCCTGTTTTCAACCCAATCCTGTAAATTTGAATTTTGAGAAAAAATTATGAACTCCTGATCATTCCTCCCCATTGGGAAGCTTTTGGACCCCAAAAGACGTAATTACATGTTCAGTAGATGAGAGTACAACTCCCTCACCTTTCCAACCTCCATCCATTTTTCCTTGCATGGTTTAGTGCCTTTGATTCCAACTCGAAGGTAGTCAACAATTCCCCTCTTTGATGCTCTTATCCTCCTGTCAGGAATTGTATCTTCTTTGAGCTCATCTAGAAATTCTGGCGAGAAATCTTCAATAGAAGGTAGTTGAACATCACTTCCTTGATCATTAATTAAAGGTGGCTCATACAAGCATAATTTTTCAACATTAACAACTGAATACATTTGCATATAAGAAGGCAAGTCAAGTTGGAATGCATTATTACCAACTTTCTTTATGATCTTGAAAGGACCATAGCGAATGGGTTTGAGCTTTTTACCTTCCCCTTGCATCCTTTCTTTGCTAATGTGAAACCATACCTCATCTCCCTCTTGAAACTTGTGATCAACCCGGTGTTTGTCATGCCTCTCTTTGTATTTTCTTTGACTTTTCTCAAGTTGTTTTTGAACTTGTTGATGTTTAATCTGAATTTTCTCAATGAAATTTCAAGCCTTATCAATATCACTATGGCCATCAATTGCAACATCCTTCCCAAAGATGAAGTCTAATGGCGATTTTGGAAAATACCCAAAGCATACTTCAAAAGGTGAGGTTTGTGTTGAAGAGTGCTTTGCCCGGTTGTAAGCATGTTGAATGTAATGCAGTTGTTCATCCCACAACTTAGGATGTTTGTAGCAATATCCTCTCAATAGATGCACAACTATTCTATTCACTACCTCGGTTTGTCCATTTGTTTGTGGATGAAAAGCAGTACTCTTTTTCAACTTTGTGTCCATCATTCTCCATAGATTTTACCAAAAATTCCCAATGAATCTGGAATCCCTGTCACTAACAATAGAAGTGGGAAATCCAAAATGAACCCAAACATGTTGAAAATAAAGTTTAGCAGTTTGTTCAGCAGTAATGGTTTTCCTACATGGCATAAGTATACACATTTTACTGAATCTATCCACAACTACATAAAGATAATCATGTTGCGTTATTTACATAGGTAGACCTTCAACAAAGTCCATGGAGACACTCTACCATGGCCTTGATGGTACCGGTAGTGGCATGTACAATCCAAGCTTCCTATTACTAGGCTTACTTGTTTCACACATAGAAAAACCTCTTATAAAACGTAACACACTATCTATCATGCAAGGCCAATAACAATACCTTTGTAGACGTGCCACTGTTTTTCTTACCCCCAAGTGTCCAGCAATAAGAGAAGAATGAGCTTCTCTCATGACCCTTAAACTCTCTCCTTGTGGAATACATAGCTTTCCCAAATGAAAGAGAAAATTGCTATGCATGTGATAATATTTTTCTTCAACTTGATTCCCTTCACTCAAAATAGCATACAAATCTTGGAAATCAATGTCATCTGCATATTGTTCTATGTAACTCTCATGTACAACAGAATATTTTTTGAGTAAAGTAGAAGCACTAATGATTGGTCTTGAAAGAATATCTGCAAATTTATTGAAAATACCTTTCTTTTACCTTATAACCAAGTGAAACTGTTGAAGAAATCCCATCCACCTGAAATGTCCTGATTACTGCAATTTTGTTTGTGACTGCAAGTACTGTAATGGTTGGTGATCAGTGTGTGCAATAGTCTCTTTACCCATTAAGTAGTGTTTCCACTTCTTGACACTTTGTACCAATACATATAGTTCTTTGTCATATGTAGGATAATTAGTCACAACACCATTAAAAGTTTCAGAATGAAAAGCGATAGGCTTACCATGCTGCAAAAGTACTGCGCCCATGGCATAATCACTAGCATCGGTTTAAATCTAGAATGGTTGTTTCAAATTTGGTAATGCAAGGACTGGAGCTGAACTGATCTCATATTTTAAAGCTTCAAAAGCTTGATGTTGTTTGCCTCCCCATTGGAAGCCTTTCTTCACACTTGTCACTGCATGCATAGGAGCTGCGATGGAAGAAAAGTTAGCAATAAACTTCCTCCAATATTGAGCTGCACCTAAGAAACTTCTTACCTCGGTAATTGTTTTGGGTGTGGGCCAATTCAAAATGGCCTCCACTTTATAAGGATCAATCCTCAATTCTCCTCCTCCTACAATATGTCCCAAATAGACCAAAGAAGTCTTTCCAAACTCACATTTTGACATCTTAAGAAACAATTTCTCTTTCTTCAAAATATCAAGCACTCTATTCACATGCAACACATGATCTTCTCTTATTTTGCTAAAAATCAAAATATCATCTAAGTACACAATAATAAATTCATCAAGGAATGGTCGCAAAACACTATCCATAACTCACATGAAATTTGTCGGTACATTACATAAACCAAAAGGCATAACTAGCCACTCAAAGAGTCCTTGTTTGGTTATGAATGCAGTTTTCCATATATCACTTTCTGCAATTCTTACTTGATGATATCCACTTCGTAAATCTAACTTAGTGAAAAACTTTGCTTCTTTCAGCTGATCAAGCAAATCATCTATTCTTGGGAGTGGGTAACGATTTTTTACCGTAATCTTGTTCAAAGCTCAAAAATCTACACACATGCGCCAAGTCCCATCTTTCTTTGGTATCAAGACTATGGGTGAATCACATGGCGAGGTGATTGGCCTTATGATTCTTTTATCCAACATCTCTTTAATTTTCCTCTTTATTTCAGCATTCTCCATTATTGACATGTGATACATACCGATGTTTGGAAGAGGACAATCTTGCTGCAACTAAATCTCATGTTGAATTTCCCTTTTTAGAGGCAATCTTATTGCCTCCTGGAACATCTCATGATTTCCATTAACCACATCATATAAATCTGGTTTCAACTTAGGATCAAATCCATCAAATGATTCATGATTAATATTAGCTTTTGTCTTAATCATAAGAAGAACAAAATTCTTACTTGAATTTACCAATCTCTTTACCTATCCAGCATTTTACCATAGCAATGTTTGTCTTCTTGCGATGTGCTCTAACAATGAACTCCTTGCCATCTTTCAATAAATGATACTTGTTCTCATGGCGATAGAAGGTCGATTTCCTGTCATACAAGTAAGGACTCCCTAATACAATATTAGTTATGTCAAGCGGAACCACATCTAATTCAACTGTGTCAACAAAGCTTGCAATGATTGCAAACCTCAATATACATTTCTTTGAAACCTATAGATTTGCATCCTTACAAATCCAACACAATGGATATGGTTTTGGATGTGGTATGGTCTCAAGGTTAAGTTTCTTGACCAGATCTTTAGAAATTAAGTTTTCTTGTGACCCACTGTCAAACAGTGTGTCAATCTTGGTATGCTTAGATATGACCCTCACATGAAACAGTTATATTCTTTCTTCTTCATTTGGAGTGTTTATGTGACAGTTTGATGTATTGGTACTAGGTTTATTTTCAATTTCTTTTCCCTTCATGTTCTTCAATCCCATGGATGTAATTTTAGATTCATCGCCTGAATCAGATCCTAAATCATGTTGAGTTGTAGCAGCAATTTTATGTTTCCCTTTGTTATTGGGTTTCTTTGGCCTCAATTCTGGATGTAATTTCCAACAATGAGTTTCATCATGGCCTTCTTTTGAACAATTTTTACAAACCACTTTTTCTCCCTCTTTCTTAACAGATGCATTCTTTTTTTTTTTACCTTTTGAGGTCTTTTCCTTTGCTTTACCCTTAAAAGGTTTCTTCCTACCCTCTTCGGAAATGTTATTCCCTCTAGCTTCTAGATGTTTGGCCTGAACACAAAATTCATCTAGACTGGTGGGGTTAAACATGAGAATAGTATGATTTAGGTAGCTATGTAAGCCTCCTATGTACTTTAGAAAAGTATCTTGGCTTTGCAAATCCACCCCTAATAAGTGAGCTCTTCTCCTAAATTCTTGGGTGTATTCTTTCACATTTTGTCCCTTTAATTGCCTAAAGTTCTGCGAGTTCATGATGGCTTTCTGCATATGAGCTAATGGATAAAACTGTTGTTTAATAGCAGTAATGAAATCTTACCATGATAGAATAATCTTACCATGATTCTTGATTTCCTCCTTTGTCTTGGCTTCCCACCAGACAAGTGTTGCACCTTCCATTCTCAATGAAGCTAATTGAATTTTTGTATCATCATCTTGAAGGTTCTGGATTCTCAAATAGACCTTCAATTGTCTAATCCAATTATCAAGATTTTATGCATTTACTTCACCATTAAACATAGGCAATTCGAACTTAACATCAAGTTTAAAAAAAATATTTTTACCAGTGCTCTTGGACTTGTGTGGATGATGTACTAAAGAAGAAGTAGAGGATGATGATGATGATGAAGAAGATGAGGGTGAAGATGGTGGCTTTCCATTGCCTCCATTTCCTCCATTTCCCTTCTTTGACTTATCTTCATCATGTTGACCTCCTGAAGATCCTTGTCCTTCCTTGTGAAGTTTAGATCATTCTCCTTCCAGTCTCTCATTCCTTTCTTGATAAAGGATTCTAACCATCTCAGTCATTTCAAGGAATTTTTTCCTGAACACTCTTTCTTCCTCCTTGGGATCAACTTCTTCATGGATTTCTCCTTCCTCCTGAGGCATTATTAATGAAACTTTTGCTTCTTTAGGAGGTGAACTAGGTGGTGGAGATTGTGGAAATATTTCTCTCCTTTGCTTTGGATCCTTTTGAGACCCTTATGCTTCCACCAATTTGCCTTCTCCTCTTTTGAGCTTGAGCCTTGTAAGCATCTAAAACTTGCAAACAGTTAAAAAATTATTTGCGCTAAACAACACCAGAGAATAAAACTCTAGCTCTGATACCAACCTGATCTGAAATGATTGTATTAGTTTTTTTGTGCTAAGTGTCTTTTCAATTTAAAAAAATGTGCATAATCAGTTCATTAGTTTGCATAAGGTTTAAGGTGTTTGTCCATGAATTGTAGATGATTTCAGGTGAATTAGAAGAATAAAACAGGCTTAAATAACATTGAACATCAGTTTAAAATAGAGAAATAAGTCACCACATGAAATTTACACAGTAGGCATGATGAAGCAGTTCACCCCTCCTGGGCTACATATGTTGGTCCAGCTCCCAATGGCATGTCCATCTTTCATTATGCTCAAAATTTTGCTATTACACGTAGTTAAAATGCTCTAGTGTTTGTTTTCTCTGCACCAATGGCTCCAGAATGCTCCAATTAGTAAAAAATGACTCTTCATTCACTCAGAATGGTCGAAAATTGGGCCTCCTACACTTTTTCCCAGTTTCACCTAGGAAAGCTCCACTAAAAGTGGAGAACTCCACTTAACTGGAGTTAAAATAGTAATCTCTACCAAAAATGGCATGCCCACTATACTGATTGTCGTATTAACCATCACATTGAATGTTTCGATTGGACACATGCACCCCCAAAACCCGCGGTTAACAACAGTTGTTAGCAGAACCCAAGGCGGAACTCACGTTCTAAACTGGAGTTAATGAGTTGAACTATGGTTGACAGTTGTCGGTTAGCTATCAGGTATTGCATTAACCACATGGTGTAAACACTTTAATGTTGCCATGTGACGATTTTAATATGAAATAGTTAGCTGGTGGTTACACTTATCCGCGCGAAGGTGGTTACAAATGTTGTTTGTCATGTGAACACTTCGGGGAACCGCTAGCGGGTTGGGATTGCCAGCGGTTCCCAACCCCCAACTACATTTGAAATGAACCATAATGCAAGGCCGACTCCTATAGTTGTTAAGTAACATTTTGCAGCTCGGGTGGTAAGGCTTGTGTGTGCTTGACACGAGGTCTTGGGGTCAAGCCCTGCGGACCCAACCAAAATTTTACCACGCCATTTCAGCGACACATGGTAGCCTTAGGGCCAGCCATGTGGCGCCCTTTAATTGGCTCCTCCAAAACTATACAATGAATAAAACAATGACACTTGTCATCCATTTATTCACTTAGTGGAAAGGAATACTCCTTTTTTTCTAACTGTACCTCCACCTTGTTGACTGTGCATCCCAGTCAAACCTAGTCAAACTGTCGAAAATTTATCTATTTGAAATTTTGATCAGAACGCGATATCTTCCTCATACAACATCATTTTTTCGAACTGTTTGCGGCACCGAAATCAGGAATATGAGATCTACTCAACCATCTTATTTTCAACCCAATCCTGTAACTTTGAATTTTGAGCAAAATTTATGAACTCCTGATCAGTGGATGTATTAATCTGTCACCTTAACTTGTGGACTATTCCACATGTTAGTTCATGTGATGTAATTTTTCTCGTGTGTTCCTTCCAAGCTGTGTACTATTACAGGATTCCAAGGGACACAGTTCCTTTTCCCTTCATGTGTTGGAACCTTCATGCCTTGCACTTGGCTTTCGCAGGGTCACACACTTGCTTTCGCCAAAGACACCCTGCACCACTCTAATGCATATTTGCAACCAAGGCTGATCATTAGCACCCCGCAGTTTAGACTCCTACTCCAAACAATGTAAGGTCTAGTCGGGACTTCATATCGGGGAGATCCCCTGAATGTTGGTGGGCCAGCACTGTCAACACATTCTTATGACTGGTGGATGCTATATCCTCCAACATGTAAATTCTATGCCTTGTATTCCAAAATACTCATGGAAATGGTAATCCAAATTAAGATGGCCAAAGATTCCACAATTAATTCAGATTTTGAAATTGATAAACATTAAGGTGGGAAAAGTGTTTGAGGTGAATCACTTCTATCAAGAAATAATTGAAAATGGTTGCAGGGTGAATTGTACAATTTACATTATTCTCATGAACACCTTTGGAAAGGTTAATATGATGGAGGAAGTATAAGAATTTTTTGACGAAACGAAGAAAAATGGTTCTGTTCCAAACTTGTTTTCTTACAATTCCTTGATATGTCACCTTGTAAAGGTTGATATGATGGAGGAAGCACGTGAGGTATATGCAAAACTCCTCTCTAGGGGTTATGATCCAAATGTCACTACCTACCATACACTAATTTTGTTGGGTGTGGAGCCTGATTATCTTGTTTATTTTGTATCACAGGGTTGTACCCCTGTACCTTAATGGGGCGGAAATGCCACCTGTAATTAAACACTACTTGGGGGGTCCAGGGGGGGTGGCTACGACTTTATGGAGCCCCCCCTTGGTGGGGGTTTTGGGGGCAGCGCCCCCGAAGCTAAAAAAAGATGTAAATTTGCCTTGTAAAAGTATAGTAATTTCTAGTCAGTCTGGGCCGTTCATTAGGCAGATGATCTGATGGTAGAAGTTATGTTTAGTTTAGGGTTTTTTTCCCTAGAAGGAAACCCCTCGCTTTGTATGAGGGTATTATATTGCGGTTGTGTATTGCATGTGTATTCTCAGAGCGAGAAACAAATAGGGAGACTGTGAGAGAGAACAAAGGATATTATAGTGGATCTGTTGTAGGTTGTGTCTCTTCATTTTGTTGGATAATAGAAAGGAAGGACTAGCTGTTCAGGGTGGACGTAGCCCAAACTAGGTGAACCACGTATATTTGTGTCTCTCTGGTTTTATGTGTTTTGTGTGCTTGTTTTTTCCGCATATTTTTTGTGTTGCATTTCTCTATAATATATAATTTTCTAACAACTGGTATCAGAGCCGAAGGTCTATTTGGCTAATAAACTAGCAGGAAAGAAGGGTTCCTAGTTAGAGTGGGAGCAATGAAGGAAGATGGTAAATTTAGGGTCGAGAAATTTAACGGCCAAAACTTCTCATTGTGGAAGATGCAGATGGAAGATTATTTGTATCAGAAAGATCTTTACCTACCATTAAGCTAAAAAACAAAGAAGCCGACAGCTATGACAGACGCAGAATGGGAGATTCTCGATAGAAAGGCACTCGGAACAGTACGATTGTGCCTCGCATCATCTGTAGCCTTCAATATTTTGAAGGAAACAACAGCAGAGGGTTTGATTAAGTCATAGGCGAAACTATATGAAAAACCCTCAGCCTCAAACAAGGTATTTATTATGAAACGTTTATTTAATATGAAGATGTCGGAAGGTGGATCTATTACAGACCATTTAAATGATTTTAATATAGTTACCAATCAGTTAAGTTCTGTAGGGGTAAAATTTGATGATGAAGTTAAAGATCTGTTATTTTTGTGCTCATTGCCAAAAATTTGGAATGGTTTAGTGATGGCCATTAGTAACTCTGTCTCTGGATCTAATACTTTAAAGTTTGATGATGTTGTCGGTGCTATCCTCAGCGAGGAAATGCGACGGAAAAGCTCCGGTGAGACATCGGGTAATGCTTTGAGTGCAGAGTCTAGGGGAAGAAGAATGGAAAGAGGAAAGAGCTCGGGATATCGCAGTAAATCAAGGAAAGGCAGATCCAAGTCCAGATCGGGGATAGTGTGCTGGAATTGCGGGAAGAAAGGACACCTAAAGAAAGACTGTAGATCTCGGAAAGGAAAAGAAGGATACACACAACAAGAAAACAATCATGAAGCAAATGTGACAGGTGATGTGTTACAAGATGCTTTGATTCTTTCTTTCGAAAATGTTACTGATTCTTAGGTTATAGATTCAGGGGCTTCATTCCATGCCACACCTGATAAGAAATATTTTCATGACTATGTTCAAGGAGATTTTGGACAAGTTCGTTTGGGTGATGATAAACCCTGTAAAATTGTTGGAATGGGTAAAGTTCTTGTAAAACAACAGAATGGAAACCAATGGCTATTAAAGGAGGTAAGGCATGTTCCAAATCTGAAGAAAAATCTGATTTCAACAGGGCAGTTAGGCGGTGAAGGTTGTGTGACAACTTTCACAGATAAAACTTGGAAGGTCACCAAAGGAGCTCTGGTAATAGCAAAAGGCGAAAAGTTTGGTATATTGTATTTATGCAATGGTATTTCTAACTCTATTAATGCTTTAAATTCAAAAGGAGTAGATGCAGCATTATGGCATCATAGGCTCAGACACATGAGTGAGAAGGGGATGAAGATTCTTCACTCAAGAAATTTGTTGTTGGGTTCGAAGAATGTTGATTTGGATTTATGTGAGAATTGCATTTATGGAAAATATAAAAGAGTCATATTTCTCAGAGTTGGGAAAGAAAAGAAGAGAGAAAAATTAGAGCTTGTGCATACAGATGTATGGGGACCTGCTCAGGTATCATCTCTTGGTGGCTCTCATTATTATGTTACTTTTATTGATGATGAAACTAAAAAAACTTGGATTTATTGTATTCAAAATAAATCTGATGTATTTGATACGTTTAATAAATGGAAAGCTTTGGTTGAGATTGAGACAGGAAAGAAGTTGAAGTGTCTCAGATCAGATAATGGAGGTGAATATTGCAGCAAAGAGTTTGATAGGTATTCTTCAGAGCATGGAATTCACAGAGAGAAGACAATTCCAAGAACACCACAAGAAAATGGTGTGTCATAAAGGATGAACAAAATAATCATGGAGCGTGCAAGGTGCATGAGATTGTATGCAGGAATGCCTTTAAAATTTTGGGCAGATGTTGTAGATACTGTTGTTTATCTAATAAACCGAGGGCCTTCAAGTTCCTTGGATGGTGGTATTCCAAAGGAAGCATGGACATGTAAAAAGGTAAACTACTATTTTTTAAATCCTTTTGGTTGTGAGACCTTTGTCCATATTAATAAAGAAAATAGAACAAATCTTGAGGCAAAATCAAAGAAATGTACCTTTATTGGATATGGTGTTAATGATTTTGGTTATCGCTTATATGATTATGAAAATCACAAAATCATTAGGAGCAGAGATGTAATATTCAATGAAAAGGTCTTGTATAAGAATCAGTTGCAGGAAAAGAAACAGGAAAAATAAAGCAAGGAATAAACAGTTCTTGATGAGATAACTGAAAAAGTAAAGGTGCCTAAAAATAATAATAATCAACAACCACAGCAACAAAAACCACCACAACAGCAACAGGCACCTCAAACACCTGAAAGTGGTGTTAGAAGATCTACCAGGATAAGTAGACCCCCTGAACGATACTCTCCTTCATTATATTATTTATTGTTGACTTATTCTGGTGAACCTGAATGTTATGAAGAAGCAACGCAGGTTGAAAGCAGGAAGAAGTGGGAGCTAGCCATGGAAGAAGATATGGACTCCTTAATGCATAACCACACTTGGGACTTCGTCAGGTTGCTTGCAGGTAAAACTACATTGCAGAATAAATGGGTTTACAGGCTGAAGGAAGAAGATGGAGGAAAACAGAGGTACAAAGCTAGACTTGTGGTGAAGGGGTTTGCACAGAAGAAAGGTATTTATTTTGATGAAATATTTTCTCCTGTTGTTAAGATGACTTCAATCAGAACTATTTTAAGTCTTGTAGCAGCGGAAGATTTACATCTTGAACAGTTAGATGTAAGGACAACATTAGTGTGCAGGTTAAAGAAGAGCTTGGATGGCTTAAAACAGGCTCCAAGGCAGTGGTATCTAAAATTTGACAGGTTTGTGTCTAAACAAGGTTATACTAGATGTCACTCTAATCATTGTGTTTATCTGAAAAAGAAAAATGATGGCAGCTATATTATATTGTTATTGTATATAGATGA
This sequence comes from Pinus albicaulis, assembly GCA_034641835.2. NCBI lineage: Eukaryota > Viridiplantae > Streptophyta > Pinopsida > Pinales > Pinaceae > Pinus > Pinus albicaulis. Next base: position 719,431,247 of record CM076569.1, read on the forward strand.
CATGCTTGTTGCAGGGTCTAACATGCAGGAAATAAATGTGCTCAAAAGAAAATTGGCAAATTCATTTGCAATGAAGGATTTGGGAGCTGCAAAACAAATCCTTGGTGTGAGAATAACTAGAGACAGGAAAAATCACAAATTAACAATGTCTCAGAATGAGTACATACAAAATGTGTTGAAAATATTTAATATGCAGAATGAAAAACCAGTTAGTACACCTTTTGCTAGCCATTTCAAATTTAGTAAGGAGATGTGCCCCAAGACCCAAGAAGAAATGGACTATATGTCTAAATTTCCATATGCATCAGCAGTTGGAAGCTTAATGTATGCAATGGTCTGCATAAGGCCTGATATTGCACACGCAGTGGGAGTTGTAAGCAGGTACATGAAAAATCCAGGAAAAGAACATTGGATGGCAGTGAAATGGGTTCTCAGATATTTGAGAGGTATCCCAAATCAAGAATTATGCTTTGGTGGTTCAAACATTGCTCTACAAGGATATTTTGATGCAGATATGGCAGGTGACAGAGATAATAGGAGGAGCACTATAGGATATGTATTTACTGTAGGTGGAACAACTTTCAGTTGGGTTTCAAAAATCCAAAGTGTTGTTGCACTTTCAACAACAGAAGCAGAGTATGTTGCTGCTACAGAGGCTAGTAAAGAAATGATTTGGTTACAAAGGTTTCTGGATGAATTGGGTAAGAAGCATGATATGGGCACATTATACAGTGATAGCCAAAGTGCCATTCATCTTGCAAAGAACTCAGCATTTCATTCCAGGACTAAACACATACAACTCAAGTACCATTTTATACGGTCAGTATTGGATGATGGACAATTGAAGCTGGAAAAGATACACACTAGCCAGAATCCTGCAGATATGCTCACAAAAGTTGTAACCAGGGAGAAATTGAGATTATGCTCAGTTTCAATTGGTCTTCAAGGATGATGATGAAGATGAGAAACAGCCAGGTCCAAAGAGGAGTAATTTTCTAGCAAATGAAGCAGCGGTGGAGTTGCTACAATCAGTCTCCAAGTGGGAGATTGTTGGGTGTGGAGCCTGATTATCTTGTTTATTTTGTATCACAGCGTTGGACCCCTGTACCTTAATGGGGTGGCAACGCCGCCCATAATTAAACGGTACCTGGGGGGTCCAGGGGGGGCGGCTGTGACTTTATGGAGCCCCCCCCCCTAGCGAGGGGTTTCGGGGGCAGTGCCCCCGAAGCTAAAAACAGGTGTAAAATTGCCTTGTAAAAGTATAGTAATTTCTAGTCAATCTGGGTCGTTCATTAGGCGGATGATCTGATGGTAGAAGTTATGTTTAGTTTAGGGTTTTTTTCCCTAGAAGGCAACCCCTCGCTTTGTATGAGGGTATTGTATTGCAGTTGTGTATTGCATGTGTATTCTCAGAGCGAGAAACAGATTGGGAGACTTTGAGAGAGAACAAAAAATATTACAGCGCATCTGTTGTAATTTTTGTTTCTTCATTTTGCTGGATAATAGAAAGGAAGGACTCATTGTTCGGGGTGGACGTAGCCCAAACTGGTTGAACCACGTATATCTGTGTCTCCATGGTTTTATGTGTTTTGTGTGCTTGTATTTTCTACATATTTTTTGTGTTGCATTGCTCTGTAATATATAATTTTCTAACAAATTTGTGCTTTTTGCGTAACAGACAGATTGGATCGTGCATATGCTGGAATTTTTACTCAATATATGAATACCATGATGACATGCCTATTCATGGCTATAGTGAGAAAGAAGGGTATCATCAGTTGCTATAAATAGGTTTATGGAGGTTTGTAGTATTATGTTGATTAGGTGCTCAATTTTATGCTCAAAAATCAAAGTTCTCATATTGTCTCAAAACCTAAATGACCGTCTAGTGCTCGTGGTTTTGAATCCAGCGCACTTCATTTCACGAAAAAAGGTTGCCGTATGCTCCCAAAAACATGATATGTTCACTTGGCTAAACAGGGAAATTTTGTGCAGGGATGCTGACTAGGCATCTGTACCGTCCAGTCAGTAAAAGGTATATTCCAAGAATATTCCTTGGAATATTCTCGTAATATTCTTGGAATATTACCACAGGTGGACCAATGACATGGTGAAAAGCTTCGGCTTCGGATTGGTTTATTGGTGTTGGTTTGGACCAATGAGGTCACGACACGTGGCAAGCCTGGAGGCCACCATGTGCCCTCATGGTCGTTGATCAAAATTTTGGTGGAAGCATCGGGGTTCAACCTCGCAACCTCCCCACTACCAGTGCCAAGCCTTACCACCTCCACTATATGTTGAGTCTTAACTATCTATTCAATCCACATATATTTGAATTCAACCAAATTTCGCAGTGGGGGAAAAGAGGGGCCTGCCCCGGTCCATAGGACCACCAACCCAAACCACCAGTGGAGCTCCAAACAAATGCGTGGAGATTAATACTTAACCCACGTTTATTAAACCTTAAGCATGATTATTATTGTTAGTATGAATTCTTTGTCGAAGCGTACGAAAAAGAACCACTTTAGCTACGCATAACTAATAGCCCTAACAACAATAATGGCTGCAAAACATCTTGAGATCTGCAATTAGTAGTTAAAGTGCTGCAACAAACAGATCTATAAATGGAAAGACATTAAGCAGTAAAGTAAAGAGTTTGCTCCATGCATCCAACAGACAAGACAAGAACACGATTTTTGAATGAATTTTTATATTGCAGGGCACCTGGGAGGAAACAAGAAGGTGTATCCAGATCTCCTCAATGGGATGGGTTCTTTGTAGTCCTCAGCACTTCAGATCTAAGCTTTCTCTCTCTCGTAGATGTAGAAAACCCAATGTAGAAGGTAGAGCTCAATGGGAGCAAAATGGCAGAAATGAGACCAAGTGTATAGATCCAGAGTGATCTAATATGCAACAAAAGGTGAAGAATGAAGGGGAAAACCCTCCTATTTATAACAAAATATTGGGTCATTCTAGATCTTGGTGCATGATTAAAATAATGTTAACCAAATCTAGATTCACCTCTATGGAATATTTTATTATTATTTGTTGGAGGGAAAGGGTGTTTGACTTGGGTCAAATCCCTTGATTAGTGAAAAATAAATAAATAAATGATTTATTTATCTTTTTAAGGAAGTGGTTGGGATATAGTCAAATAAATAATGATTTATTTGATTAATGGTGGTTGATTTGGTATATTTAACAAGGAATATTATTTAAATAATTATTCCTAGAAAATAATAAGATAATTATGGGTTTATCTCATTAATTTCTTTGTTTTTGGGTTAAACATGACTGGGAATAATAATTAAATTATGGTTTAATTAATTATTCCTTTTGGGGTTTCCTAATTAACATAGTGAAAGCAGTTTTACTTGGGGTAAAACTGGTCTTACATGGTGTACTTGGGTCCATCTACTGATGAAGAGTTAGATGACCAAAAAATGGTGTAACAATTATGCGCTAATCCAAACTTTAAATTCAGATTTATTTAAGCGTGATATTAGTGCATTAACTGCGCTTACCTAGCACTAATCCCCACTTAGCACTAATTTCGAATTAGTTGGCGGACCTCCAAATTTGGTGGAAACTGCCAGTTTTAGTGAAAGTTAACTAGTTTAGGGCATGATATAGTGGGAGAAATTGAAGAGGCCATAACTTTTGCAATTTTCGACCAATTTAGGCTCAGAAAGAGGCTAGATAGCCATTTTTGAGCCATTCTGGACTCATTGGAGCAGGTTACATGAGAAAATGAGCATTTTAAACAAGTAAATTTAAGCATAATATAGAGGCTCAAGCCATGGAAACTGGACCAAGGAGATGTAGTCCAGGAGGGGTGAACTCCTTCATCAAATACCTGTGTTAACGTTATGTATGGTGATGTTTTGTACTTTTATTGTTGTTGTTCAGTTCTTGTTTTTATGTTAAATTTCTCACTAAATTGACATGAAAAACACACATGATACTTGATAATTTGCAAGAAAATTTGACCCCTTAAGCACACATAAGACATTGAATGAATAATCTAAATGAGTAATTAGCACAACAACACTAGCATACTCCATTCATATCATCTTTGGTATCAGAGCACAAGTTCATTAGGTTTTGTTGTGAAAGAAGATATATAATTGTTTGCAAGTTTGTGTCATGCTTACAATGCTTACAAGGTTAAAACTCAAAAGAGAAGAAGGGAAGTTGGTTGAGAGCCCTATAGTTGGGTCGAGAGGAAGAAGGTAAACGTTGCCAAAGTCTTCAACACCAGCACATCCTCAAGTTGAAGTTGATTCTTCAGTGAGCATGTCTCATGAAGGAGAACTTATCGCAACAGAAGATGACAAAGAATTCAGAAAGGCATTCTTTGATATGATTGAGATGGTTAAATTCCTCTATGAGGAAATGAATGTAAGGATGAAAGGAGAGAGTTCAAGGCCTCTAAGAGGATAGGGTTCTCCAGGAGGAGGAGGCCATGGAGATGGAAAGAAGCCACCATCCACTCCACCATCATCCTCACTGCCATCTTCGCCTTCCTCATCATCATCTTCCACTACCACAACTCTTCCATTTGTTCATACACATACTTCCAAAGGAGCTGGTAAATCACCTTTTCTTAAACTTGATGTCAAATTTGAGCTACCGGTGTACAATGACAAAGTGAATTCAGAGAAGCTAGATAATTAGATTCGTCAATTGGAGGTTTATTGAAGAATTCAGAACCTTCGAGAAGATGACATAAATATTCAATTGGCTTCCTTGATAATGGAGGGTTCAACATTTGTATGGTGGGAAGCAAGGACTCAAGAAGAGATTAAAAACCACGGTAAGATTTCAATGTATTGGTCAAATTTTATTGCTCCCATCAAAAGGAAATTTTATCCTCTAGCTTACATGCAGAAAGACATTATGGACTAGAAAAATTTTAGACAATTGAAACGACAAAGTGTGCAAGATTATACTAATTAATTTAGGAGAAGAGCTCTTATTTTGGGTGTTAATTTGTATTCTCAAGAAACATTTTTGAAGTATATTGGGGGTTTGCAAAGTTATCTTAGACATACTATTCTCATGTTCAATTTCACAAACTTAGATGAGGTTTGTGTTCAATCCATACATCTAGAAGCAAGAGGGAAACATAGTGCAGATGAGAAAAGTGATAGCTTCCTTGAGTATGAGGGTAAAGGAAAGGGAAATTCTAATGGAAGAGGAAATAAAAATGCTTCTATAAAAATAGAAAAATAGAAACTCACATATAAACATTGTTTGAAGAATGGCCATTATGAATATCATTGTTGGCAACTCCATCCAGAGTTGAAGCCAAACAAACTTAAAGCCAAAGAGAAGGGGAAAATTGTTGCAATCATTGAACATGACTTAGGTCCAAATTCAGAAGATGAAACCAAGATTACAACAATGGGTTTGAAAGGTAAGAACATAGCAAGCACTAGTTCTTCAATTTGTTCCAATGTAACTCAATATGAAGATACAAGAATTGAACTATTTCATATTAGAGTCGTTTCAAAACATACCAAGATAGACACACTATTTGATAGTGGTTCTCAAGCTAATTTGATTTCTGAATACTTAATTAAGAAGCTAAATCTTGAAACGGTTACACATCCAAGACCATATCCTTTAGGGTGGATATGAAACAATGCAAACTTTAAGGTAACAAGGAAGTGCATCCTAAGGTTTGCAATCAATTCAAACTTTCTTGACGAAGTTGACTTGATGTAGTGCCGCTTGATATTTCAGGTATTGTTTTGGGAAGTCCTTATATTTATGATAGGAAAGCAGTATTTCATCGCCATGAGAATAAGTATCACTTTTTTTAGGATGGAATTGAGTACATAGTTAGAGAACATAACAATAAGAGAAGTTTGTCTCGTATACATGCAAGAGAAATTAAGAGAATAATGAATGCAAGTCAAAATTTGACTTGGTTAATGTTCAAGCATAGAGATATTTTGAATGAGACCTTTTCAAAAGATGCATCAAATGAAAAATTTGATTTCATTGAAGTTGCTAATGCCTGTAATAAGATGTTTCAGGACTCTAACAGGTTGCCTTTGAAAGGAGTTAAACAAGATGTGAAAGATTTGAAGCAGTCAATATCATTGTTGAGTAGTGATGGAAATAAGATGTCGGTGCAACAAAGTGCAAAGGTCAAAGAGAAAGTGCCAAAGAAATTTGACAAAGAAAGCATAGGTTCCACAAGCACTTGTTTTTGGTTTCCAAAGGGTACGTGGAAATGGCGAAAACATTTGGTCAAAATTCGACGCAATTACAAGGCAAGACAAGCTAAACAGTGCTATGTCGACAGTGTTCAAGGTGAGACAATTTTCAAGTTTCCTTTGATTGACGACCGAGGTGGAAAAAAGTTTGTTTATGCAAGGATAGCTTGTTGTTCTGCAAATTCTGGGAAATTGCAACATGACGGTGTCAACAACAGCAAGACAGGGTCTCCAATTGATGAAAAAGACTAGATTTTGTGGAAAGCTCAAATTGATGAAAATGGGAAAATTCCAGTGGATTGAGGCTGGAAGAGTGAGGGAACTATACCCTCATCCAATGTTCATTAATGAAAGATATTTTGGGGTCCAAAATGCTTCCAATGGGGAGGAATGATTAGGTGCTCAGTTTTACATTCAGAAATTAAAGTTCTCATATTGTCTCAGAACCTGAACGACCGTGCTTACCACTCTGAATCTAGCACACTTCGTTTCACGAAAAATGGTCGTCGTATGCTCCCAGAAATGCGATCTATTCGCTTGGCTAAACAAGCAAATTTTGTGCAGGGATGCTGACTAGGCATCCGTACTGTCTAGTCAACAAAAGGTATATTCCAAGAATATTCCTTGGAATATTCTCAGAATATTCCCATAGGTGGACCAATGAGGTGGTGACAAGTGTTGGCTTTAGATTGGTTTATTGGAGTTGGGTTGGACCAATGAGGTCATGATACATGGAAAGCTCAGAGGCCGCCACGTGCCCTCATGGTCGTTGATCAAAATTTTGGTGGAGGCGTTGGGGTACGACCCCGCAACCTCCCCACTGCCAGCGCGAAGCCTTACCACCTCTGTTATACGTTGAGTCTTAACTATCTATGCAATCCACATATATTTGAATTCAACCAAATTTTGTGGCGAGGGAAAAGAGGGGCCAGCCTCAGTCCATAGGACCACCAGCCTGAACCACTGGTAGAGCTCCAAAAAAATGCACAGAGATTAAGACTTAACCCACATTTATTAAACCTTAAGCATGATTATTATGTGTTAATCCAAACTTTAAATTCGGATTTATTTTAGCTCAGGATTAGCGCATTAACTGTGCTTAATTAGTGTTAATCCCCACTTAGCACTAATTGTGAATTAGTTGGCAGACCTCCAAATTTGGTGGAAACTGTCAGCTTTATTGGCAATTAACTAGTTTAGGGCAATATTTAGTGGGAGAAATTGAAGAGGCCATAACTTTTGCAATTTTCGACCAATTCAGGCTTAGAAAGAGACTAGATATGCATTTTGAGCCATTCTGGACTTATTGGAGTAGGTTACATGAGCAAAGGAGCATTGTAAATAGGTAAATTTGACAATTTGAGCATAATATATAGGTCTAAGCCATGGAAGCTAGACCAAGGAGGTGTAGCCCAGGAGGGGTGAACTCCTTCATCAAATACCTGCGTTAATGTTATGTATGGTGATTTTTTGTACTTTTATTGTTGTTGTTCAACTCTTGTTTTTATGTTAAATTTCTCACTAAATTGATATGAAAAACACACATGAGACTTGATAATTTGTAAGAAACCTTGACCCCTTAAGCACACATAAGACATTGAATGAATAATCTGAATGAATAATTAGCATAACAACACTAACATACTCCATTAAGATCATATGTACATGGATAAATGCATCAGGAATTAAATACCTATCGAGAAAACCCCACACCTACATGTATATATACAAGAAATTTAAGGTAGGGTTGCATTGAGAGCCTCAAACAAGACCCCGAAACTCCCCCCTACACACACACAAGCATATATATATATATAGCCACATACACAAAGGCATTGAAGGCCTCTCTGCAACCCCTTTAATTAAGTAATATTGATTGAGATATATGTATAAAAATAGAAACCATTAATGAAAGGAATGTAATCTCTTAATCATAATAGAGACCTAGGGTTATGATGGTTATAGGGCAAAAATATAGTGTTATTGAAGATAATTGTTTTGTACATTGGGACTAGATCAAAATAATTGTTGAACGCTTGATTATGAGCCAATTATATGAAGGTAACCATTATGCATAGAGTTGGAGTGCATAATTTTTCTTCTTTCACATACTGAGAGTTCTCAAATGCAAATAAAGCATGGTATCAGTAAAGGACTGAGATCCAAGAAGCAATCCAGTATGATCGCGCGATGATAGATTCCTAAAGTTTCAGTCTCTATCAAATTCCTAGAAGATGGCCTTGAAAAAAACTTGTTCTTTGAGTGTAGGAGTACTTCATGTAATATGAGTGCACTTGCTTTGATACCTCACCCTAGTGTATTTGTTGGTCTCCTTTGATGGGTGACCTTCTTTTAAAATCCAAGCTAGTTTCTGTGAGGGGTGTTGGGACTCCTTTAATTGATGCATACTAAAGTGAATGAATAAGAATAAATGTATTTAGTGGGAAACATTCATACTTAGACATGTATATGGCTCAATATTGTTCATTATGCTATACTTTGCTTCACACATTGTGGTTTCATCTTATTCAACTAAGAGTGGGCATGGATCTCACCGTATATACATGAAATGGGGTTTTTGTTGGATCATATTGTAGAGTAGGATATGGAAATTCTTGATTATCCTGATGGTGGCATGCCATGACAATTGTAGAGCTAAATTTTGAAACCATGTAGCCTGTTGAGAGAGAGAAGTACAACATGTTTTCCTCTTTCATATGACAATAACCAACAAAGAACTCATATATATCCTAGTTTTAGACTGGGATATGGAAATTTCTAATTATCTTGATGGTGCCATGCCATGACAATTGTAGAGTGAAATGTTTTCAATTCGTGGCATGTTTAGGTGACGAGACGAATGAAAAAAATTTCATAAATTTAGAGAGAGAGAGAGAGATAAGGAGTCCTCTTTCATATGATAATAACCAACAAAGAACTCATATATATCCTAGTTTTAGACTAGGATATGGAAATGTCTGATTAGATGGTGTCATGCCATGACAATGAGAGAGAGAGAGAGAGAGAGAGAGAGAGAGGAGAGAGTACAACATGTTTTCCTCGATAATTCATTTATTCCAATTATCTTGGAATGATTAGGCGACCATCAATGTCACCTAAAGTCTAATCAAAGACAACTTTTGATTTATTTGCCATACTTTTAACATAATTTACTCTTAATATTTTTAGCATACAAGAACATACTTACATGGTTATTAGTATTTATTGGATGCTACTATTACTTGGCGTCTGGAGGGTTCTTACACTCCTTTTCACTAACCTCTTGATCATACTTTATTATACATAGCCTTGCCCCCATAAGAATCTTATGCAACATGTAGAAATTATACAAACATATGTATATCAATGGATTCAATCTGATCAAGCAATGTACTAAAGCTAGATACTGAATCCTTCTACAAATCAATTGCGGAAAATAAACGCGATCGCCAATCACAACAAGTAAAGAAAGAAACAAATCAAACCACAACATAGATAATTTCCCGAGGAAAGCTTACTGCTCAAAACCCCTCTATCATATATTGTATATTCCACAAGGAATCATGAAACAATTACAATGCACTCTTCTCACAAGAGTCTCTTGCACTCTGCTTATCGTCTCACACTGATCCAGACAAAATTGGTCCAACACTTAGCCAATTCTCAGCCTATCTTCAGCCTTCCTTGCTCATGCAATTTGTGATGAATGAAATCCCTATTCTTTAGGAATTTCATCCTTCCTCAACTACGTTGAGTATCATGGGCATCCTGCGGTGTTTTAACTGCATTTGGGCAGTTTACTAATATCACAACTGATATTTAACTTCCCTTTAACCTTTGTCTCAATTGGGTCTCCACTAGAATTGACATGCATGCAGCTATTAATAGTAAATCATCAGTTGCATGGCAGATCACTGATTGTGAATTAAATATGATTTATTTCACTTGATCTCTCACTAGTGCAACAAACAGTTACAACTAGTTCAACTGACTCTAACTCACCTAACTAAGTTAACTGATTACTCATGCATTAAAATCATGCACTTAACTGCAACTGGAACTCTAAAACGCATTGAATCACTCTGCATGCCTCACCAACTACCCTCAACTTGAAATTCATGAGCTAACAAAATTTATCACACTTAGTTAACTATTACAAGTGATTTTGAGATAAGATTTCATTTTATTTTCCAATTTAATTAAGGGATAATTAAATTTGACACATATCCAATTTATTAAATAAATTGAATTGCACACTAATGTATCGCTAGGACCCATCACTACATTACCTGTGGTCCCACACTGCTGTAGGTGTTTTCATGTTGTTTCTGGATGCCAATTTCATTGTTTCTTGTTGCAAATTTCAACACTCCCTCTCAACAAGAAAGGAATCAATCTGTCCCAATTCGGTACCTTTGGAATGTTCTTGCATCCTCACATGCAACTCTTGCATGAAACACTTCTCTAGTGTTGTTCGCACATGCAACTCTTGCATGCAACACTTCTGAAACTGAATAGCCTCCAAACAATTGAATCAGTATAATGCACCTGTCATCAGAGTCTTCTGACTACTGCTAGCTACTGCACATGTCTACTAGATTCTCTGCGCTCTTGACATTTGCATCCATGCACTCTGCACTGCTGTCAACTCTTATTTGCACTCCAGTATCTGACACCTGTCACTATGATTTATGTCCTCCTTACATTTGACTGCATCAATCTAACCGATCCTTCCTGCTATTGTTGTATTGTGGGCTCCCCATAGCCAGGTTCGATCCATGAGACACCCCATCTTAATTAATCCTGCCCAAATTTCTTCCTGAGATTATTTTTTCACATCGCCCCACCTCACACCTTGAGGTATAACTGCATGTACTCCCTCTGCCCATATGGCTTGAAATTTCCCCCTCCTAGAGGTCTCTGCATGAGTGGTTTCTACCACTCCATGATCCTCATCTTGTGGCTACTCCACATCTTGAGGTTCATCCTTTTGAACCAAGAGTTCCTCATCTGCATGCAAATCAAGCTCCCTCTCAAGGGACAATCACATGGATTTCTCATACTTCCCCATGGTACATCCCTTGCATGTGTCTGACTGCGCAAGTGTACCCTTGGGAAGACCCATAGAAATCTATTGCATGACCTTCAAGGCTCTGTGGTGTAGATGTCCCAATCTCTTGTGCCATAACTCACCTTCATCCTAGCTCACCACTTTCTCCGCCTTACCCATCAATGTTGTGCAACCATCTACATCAATTTTATAGAGATTCTTAACTCAAATTCCAATCTTCTTGGCTTTTCCTGTTATTTTGTGTCACATGAAATATCTTCCTTCACTGAAAACAACATCATAGCCTCTATCCTCTAACATTGAAACTGGGACTATTTTTTTCTTCAAGCCTAGTACATGCATTACATATTTTAATTGAAAGGGTTTACCTGACTATCTCTGGAAGGTAATGGTACCAATCCCGGTAGCACTGTATTGCCCATCATCACCCATTTTGATATGCATCTGGAGGTCCTTCTCCTCCAAGCTACTGAAAAGTTCTTTGTCTCCCGTCTTGTGAAAGGACGCACCACTATCCAAGTACCACACCGATCCCATTGCACTTGACACCATGCATGCAATGAGCGAGAATTCAAGCTCAAATTGCGAGGCCAAAGCCTCACTAGCTGCAGATCCTGAAGCCTTCTTGTTCTTCTTCTTTTGTGGACAATTAGTGGTATAATGTCCATGCTCGTGACAGTGAAAAGACTTCACTCTGGACATGTCGTGCTTCTTGCCATATTTGCCGGACTCAGATTTGGAATGAAGTTTCTTCCCTTTATCCTTCTTCGCCTTAGCAGCCAAAGCACAATCTTCTTCATCTTCATTCTTAGATGAAGATCCATCTCTGGTATTCCGCCTGAATTCTTCTTGCACCAAATCTGACCAAAGTCGTTCCCAATCTGGTAGCTTTTCCCTTCCATTGACAGAGTCCTGATAACTATGCCAACTCTTGAGAAGTCCTAGAAGAGCTAGGCTCGCCAAATCATCACCATTGACAATAATGTCGACGCTCCCAAGCTCATCCCGACATTGGACAAACTTTGTTAAATATTTTGGCATGGAATCGCATTTCTCCATTTTGATCTTCCTGAGTTTATCTTTCAATGCCAATCTTCTATGATCATTGTTGCTCTGACATAGATCTATCAAAGCTTTCCACATTGCATACGGTGTCGCTTTTCCATGGATACTTGAGACAATGTGGTCTCGTACTCCCTTCAATAATATCCTCCTCCACTTTGCAACCTTCTTTTTCCAGGCATCAAGATTTGTAGCATCTTCTACAACGGGTTTGGGAACATAATTGTCAATGAATTCTTTCAGCCCACTTTCCTCCAGTACTACCTCCATCCTATCTTTCCGAGAAATATAGTTAGAGTTGCCCTCAAGTGCATACTCCAATATCAAGCCATTGAAAGCCATTTCGATCATGAATCACCTGTAACACCAAGAATGTCTTCTGCAAATTTGAATTCTATTCAATCACAAACTTAGCTTCTCCTCCACTATAGTGATTTCCTATGCTCCAATACCATGTATAAATTATACAGACATATGTATATCAGCGGATTCAATCTGATCATGCAATGTACTAAATCTAGATACTTAATCCTTCTACAAATCAATTGCGGAAAATAAACATGATCGCCAATCACAACAAGTAAAGAAAGAAACAAATCAAAACACAACACATATAATTTCCTAGGGAAAGCTTACTGCTCAAAACCCCTCTATCATATATTGTATATTCAACAAGGAATCATGAAACAATTACAATGCACTCTTCTTGCAAGAGTCTCTTGCACTCTGCCTATCGTCTCACACTGATCCAGACAAAATTGGCCCAACACTTAGCCAATTCTCAACCTGTCTTCAGCCTTCCTTGCTCATGCAATTCCTGATGAATGCAATCCATATTCTTTAGGAATTCATCCTTCCTCAAATGCGTTGAGTATCATGGGAATCCTGTGGTGTTTTAACTGCATCTGGGCTATTTTCTAATATCACAACTGATACTTAACTTCCCTTTAACCATTGTCTCAACTGAGTCTCCATTAGAACTAACATGCATGCAACTATTAATAGTAAATCATCAGTTGCATGGCAGATCACTGATTGTGAATTAAATATGATTTAATTCACTTGATCTCTCACTAGTGCAACAAACAGTTACAACTAGTTCAAGTGACTCTAAGTCACCTAACTGAGTTAACTGATTACTCATGCATTAAACTCATGCACTTAACTGCAACTTGAACTCTAAAACACATAGAATCACTTTGCATGCCTCACCAACTACCCTCAACTCGAAACTCATGATCTAACTGAGTTTATCACACTCAGTTAACTATTACAAGTGATTTTGAGATAAGCTTACATTTTATTGTCCAATTTAATTAAGGGATAATTAAATTTGACACATATCCAATTTATTAAATAAATTGAATTTCACACTAATGTATCACTAGGACCCATCACTACATGACCTATGGTCCCACACTACTATAGGTGATGTCATGTTGTTTATGGATGCCAATTTCATTGTTCTTGTTGCAAATTTCAACACAACATCCTCATCAACTTCTCTAGCCATATAGTCGATCTATTTCCTAGTTACACATTCATATTTATCCCATGATTAGTCATCCTAATAATTTTATTACAATAGAATACTCTAAATTCACAATCATATCACACGCATGTTAAATTTTTATTTACATGCACCATGGCATATCTATATGCATTTAACATCTTACTATCTTCATACCTATCAGATCATATGTAACCTAGTTATTTCATCCACTGCCATCACATCATGCCTATGCTCTTATTTATGAGAATATTATATCCCTTTCAAATATTGAAGAAAATATATTCAAACTACAAGAGATAAGTTGAGAGATTCCCCATCATAATCATGATTGCATCACTTGGCCATGTGCTTCTTTAGTTATCATTTATTAAGTTGTTCAAGGGATATCTAGTCATCATCCCGATGGTGTCCTCTTTCACAAGTTGCATCTTCAATAGTCTTGCCTCAATCTATTAACAAAGATATGTTACTCATGTCTCAAGCCGTTATGTACATATCACGAGCTTGGAACTATAAAAATGTTCTAGCATACCCAAAGATATTGGTTCCATGTGGTACATTCTTATTGTTATGCTCCTTGCTCTGGAGCCTATGTTTTATTACTTTGATAACTCTACTATTCCAGTCTGTCTTATTGGCCCATCTAAGTCCAGTGTTGAGCCTTTGCTTTGACCATTTTGTAGTATATTGGAACCTTTTTAAGTTACTTTGATACTACTTTGTAGCAGAAACCATCTTATAGTAGGGCTCCACTTTCATCCTTTTAGTACATCCCTAGCTCTCCAAGCCTAGTGTTTGAACCATAAATTTGATTCCACTTTGTATCAAAGTTCCAGTTTCATTTATGATAATTTTTTTACTTTTATTGAGCCCATCTAGTTTGAGTGTTGAACCTTTGCTCTGATAGATATCTGAAGTGTGGTTCTGAATTTATCATTGTAATGTATTTATGACCCATTCAATTTTGGTGTTTAAACCATATCTCTAATAACAATATATCACGCACCCAACCCCTAATACCTTATAAAGGTTGTGGGGTGTAACTACACCCAACCCTCATGATATATTATGAATATAGGGTTATCTACAAATCCTACTTTTTTATCACCGCAACTCACAATTTTTATGTCACCGTCATCTTTTACTTGTTAAGAGCTTTCTAAAGATATAAATTTTGTCTTAATCTGAGCTATGGACACAAAATTATGCTCCCTTTAAAATTCTACTTGTTATAAGGGCCACATCATCATATGTATGTTCCATGTGGCTAACACATGGATTCCTTAACCACATGGTTCCTTTGCGTTGGTTCATGTTTCGGGCCCACATGGAATATGGGGCCTTTCCATATCAACTAATTCTAAAGCTCGCAAAGTTAAAACCTCTCAAGGCTCTAATAGCTAATAGGACCGATATCTAGTATGGGCACCATACCCCTATGAATTACAATATTTCATAGGTGCTTGGCTCACCATGCCACCAATAGGTTGGGGACCCACTCGATCCACCACCTCATCATTTTCCCAACCCATCACAACCTGCCATGTGGTTCCAGCTGGCATGTATACCGCATGGCCACACTAACAAGTGCATATCGGGATATCAGGATATCAAAGTTCTCTAGGAGGATGTCCTACCAAAACTCTCAATATGTCGATATGCCAACTCGATAGCCACATCGATCATAAGCAACTAATCACCACCTGACACGTGGAACACATTAACATTTGCCCCCAACACGTGGCAACACTACAGTATGCCACATGTCACTCACCACTTGCTCCAAAGGTTGGTACAATAGTCGATTCCAAGTGACACTTGTCTCCCATAAATCATTGCTACATCATCATTGATGATGTCATGTTGACAACACACTCCAATACCTCCAAGGATCCAATATACCAATTTCACCAATATCCGAGCGTGTTAGCAAACGATTTCAATAAACAAAAATTTAGGACCGTCAAGTGATGATCTATCACTTAGGCCTTGGAATATCAAATAATTCCCCATATGTTGTATGCCACATACATATAAGGGCCAATATACAGGTAAGCCCCTCCTTGTGACTAGCTCCCAATGTTGGCTCCCTACAACCCATATGACCAGGGACTAATGTTAGAGCCTCCACAGTCCCCAAGATTTTGAGATATCCTTATATCAATAAGGGATGCCATCCCCAAATTTTCCCAATGAACTAAAGCGTTGAGGGACCTAGCTCCTAAATCATTTGTAACACAAACTAAATTAGTCTCACGAGGAAATAGTTTAGATTCGCAAATATAGGGGATTTTAACTTGAACTCCATGAAAAACATGACCTTCGCCCATCAATCCTTTCAACTTGGTGGCACATATACATCACCGAGATTTACGATGATTTATTTAGTGGGCATATAAACATCTCACATGAAACAAAAATAAGGTTGACCTCTTAAATTCATAAGCATACAACACATATATTATCACTGAGCATAAAGGGAAGGTTGTGATTGTCACCAAGCATTCATTTCATCAAAGGATGCCTTCCAAAATTCATGCAAGCTTTACTAGCCACTTAGCATACCACTCATGCATAATTATTTGAACAACATCCTGATTCACAATTTACATAGTAAAATTATATCATAATACTTAAACAACAACACCACACAACATTTGCATTCCTTATGCAAGAGATAATACACTCATTTGTTCTTATTAAGTCTACTGGAAACTAAGGATAGGACTACCACTCTCCATCTAACCGTAAGCACAAATACATTGCAATTTTATTGTAGCTAGCCACCCTTGAGCTGGATCTAATGTATAAAGGATAGTTCACTTAGGGTGTTACCTCAAAGGTCATATTTGAAGGTCAATCTCATTCAGTTGTTGGGAAACATGGGCGACACCTCTCAAGCTCTGAAAAGGGGTTCAATTCACAAGTATGGACACTAAGTCCTACACATCACAAAGGTAAATCCCTTCTTTTCCCTTCTGGTCCCTCAACGATCCTCCCTCTTTAGTGATTCTCATGCACAATGAAATAACACAATAGAATTCCTCTTTGCCACTTGACTTAGATGGAAGGATTCTCCCAATGGTTTCCCTAGCTATCTCGAATCAAACCATAAAATCTACAATCTAGTTCCATACACAAGTTATAGTTCACAAGGTTCTTAATAGCCCATGTTACACAACGTTCTATCTCCCTTACATCTCCACACTAGCTACAATACTTCTCAACTTCCAAAGACACAATAATCCTCCACAATCCTCCCCGCGAGCATTAGTTTCCCATAGGAGGATCCAAGGTTTACCTTCTTGGGTTATGGAGCTGAATTATAGCTATCATGAGGTACACAACCCCAACCTAGGTAGTTCCAGTACCTCTTTCCCCACTCCTCATAATTTCCTAGGGTAGTTGGTATCTCAACCAACACATCAGGGGGGTTTGGGAATTAAATTTAGGGAAGCTTGAAAGACTTCCCAATCCCTTTCACAAGCTTCCTAATAAATCTATCCTGATTGAACATTAGGATTTGTATATGCATGTCCTCATCCTCAACTTTAGCATTTTCATAATTAACTAGCATTAACATTTACATTCGCTGGTTTTTCCCTACAACCATGCTAGTTCTCTAGCATCATCATCCTTTAGTTACCTTACAAAACTTGGGGATTAAAAAAATGGATGCCACAAATGCTTTCTTGGGACATAGTTGAATCTCATGGTAGCATGAATAGCTTTCCACCTGATAGGGTCAAGTGATTACATCATCTTATGAGTCTATGTGGCATGTCTTAAAGTAATCATGAGGTTCTCAACCGAGGATCCACTCAAGTCATAATAGTTGTCAACTTGTTTTTGAGAGTTTCAAAACTATTTCCTTTATTTAATTTGTAATGATTAGGGGGAGTTGAAGAGGGTTCGCTGACCTCCTCAGAATCTCAACAATCATATATGGTTGTTACTAAACTCCACCTTTCAAATTGAAAAACTCTAAGTTGGAAGGGACTTTTGTGCCTTTTATGATTTCATTAAAGAACATACCTACTGTTAGGAGGCTAGCACTTCCATACTTACTGTTGTAATATTCAGAAGTCTGAGAGGCCATTGTTTGAATTTGTAAGGTTGCATGCATCTTGTAATTTTTTTTTACTATTCACAAATAGTTCATGTATGCATGTACTATTTGGGATATATGCTACTAGGTTATGGACTATTTTGTAAGTTAGATGGTATCTCTCACATGCTTAATGTTTCAATTGTGTACTTTCATTAACGAGTAATTGTTAGATCTAAATGTTAATTATTCTTCATTTGTTCTAGCAATTTAAACACTTGCTATTGTCTTAGATTACAACTTATTATTTTCTTGCTTGTGCAACTATGTGTTTACTAGCTCGTTGCTTCTAATTTCTCCCCTTTCTCTCATTGCTAGCTAGATTACCCTTTTTATTTTAGTGAATTAATTAGTTTAGATTAGAATCACACCCCCCTTTAATTTGATGATCATCCATATCTCACGATGGTTCTCAAATTGAGAACGGTTACCGAACCATAATCTAGATGGATATCTCATCCCAAATGGTGTGAGGTCTGGTTGGGACCTCATACCAAAGAGTACCCCTAACTATTATTGGGCCATATATATAACAAATGGTGTGAATGAGTATTGATTCAAGCATTAACAATGGAAATTATAGTAGCGTAATCATGTTTTTGTTAAGATATATTTTGATAAATTGTTTGAAGGAATAGCCTCAACCATTTATATACCACCTACCCTTACTCCCTTAAAGCACAAAAAATATATCATCTACCCCTACTCCCTTGGAGCCCTTATAACCTTCAATATTCAAATATAATAATCTCGAGATAGAATTTATAAATATTAGTAAGTGTTGGATGAAGGAATCTAACATGAAGAGTAATAGAAATGGGTTGCAACTAAAACCTTGGTAGGAATTTGGGACCCACAAACCAAGGGAAACGACTTGGTCATTCATTATTTTTTATTTTCTTTGAATTCTATAAATCACCATCTTCAATAGTTCCTTAGGAATTATTGACAGAAAAAATGGATAACAAGGGATTTAAATATCTATCTTGGTTGGATACAAGAATATCATCAGTATGCAAACTTGATGAGGACTTTCCATCTAGCAAATGGATTTAGTCCAATGGATTATAGACTTAGATGTTGCATGCATATTATTAAGACACTCCATTATTAATTTTCCTAGGTCTATGTTCAAGGAAAGGGGTCCCTTTGATCAAACCTTGACCCACCATATGATATATAAAATGTGGTAAAGCCTTGGTTGCCATCATTTACAACCCTTATGGAGATATTGAAAGGGTCCCACCTCTTTAAATTTGCATATTTTGATGGAAAAATATGCTAATTCCACTACAAATATAATTTCCATGATGCCATAAAAGGTTAATAATTCAATGCCTTGAACATGGTCAAAATGAAGGGCCATTTGATCCCATCACAAACCATGTCAAAATATATTTATGAACAATGTATTGAGGCCTAAGCATCTATCCAATTGCATCTATTCCATATTGCATTGGTATTGTCCAAAAGTGATAGGCCCCTGATGAAGGTTGTGTGTTTAAAATTATTGATTCTGAGAATAACATGCTTAACCCACTAGGGGCTTTGATTAGAATCTTTTATGTGAAATTAAGGAGGGTGATCAGTCTCCAACTAGTTATAAGTCATGGATGCCCATACTTAGGGATGAAAAGGATGATACCTTTGTTTGTGAAAGGCCACAATGATTGCATCCTACTTATTCTTCTATACACTTAAAGTGGGTATGGTGTAATAAATCCCTAGGTTGCCTTACAAATTCACATGAAAAGTTGTTTAATTTAGGTGGCTTGTCATCAACCATATTTGACAAGGTAGTTGTTAAAATACATAAGAATTTTTATGGACTTCAAAGAGATTGTGAGGGACCACGTCCATACAAGTTTACATGCTTATTGTAAGTTCTTTAACAAGGCCACATGATTGGAAAGCTATTTTGTAGTGGGATATGAATTCCTTCTTATATTTATATTTGGTTAACTTTTATTTGGGGTTTTGATTGTGTGGGTATTCTCCATAACATTTTAGTAAGATAAATATTTAAATGAGACTTTTGTTGGTTGGTTAATAATTTGAGCTAATAAAGTCTTTCTTGCAATTGAGCTCCATGGGCGCTTCAAATTCCTTCAAGTTTCAAAGGCACAGGGGCTTAACAATGTCAGATAATTACTCATTAAATAGGTCACAATGGAGCCATTCATTGACTTATTAAATAACCCCTTGAAAACTTATATTTTTTATGTGAAACTAAGATGATATACACTAAAAGTGTTAGACCAAATATAAAATTGAGAAAGGGGGGTGAATCAGTGTAGTAGAAAACTTATCATTTCAAAAAAATTTATCAATAAACAATATATAGCAGTGTACCATAAAAAATTGCATCATAATAGTAAATGAAACCATGCATCAAAAACCCATCATAATATCAACACAACAGGACACAAGCTTTTATGTGGAGACCCTTATGGGAGAAACCCATAATTATTTTTATTTTTCTTCTTCGTTTTATTTACTGCATAGATTTGCAGGAACAAACCTGTTGGAGGCACCCACCCCCAGGATGTGCCAACAACTAATTGAAATGGGATACAACCTTATTTAGGAACCAACCTCATAGATGAGAAAGCTTTAACATGTTGTAGGATTCAACCTCGTTGAGGCACCAACCCCCTTCCTCAACTTCGTGTGAAACACTTTTCACAATATTTCAAATTGGATCCACATGCTAGTCAATATAGGTATTCAAAATTGATCATGTTCTTGTCATCATCCTGACATATCCCGTCCATACTGATCTGAAAATGAAACTATTTGTATTGTTATGCAAAGTATCCATTTCCATTTAATTTAGTGTGCAAAGTGTTCTCCATGACTGGCACGTTAAACAAAATAGTTTTGGTACTATTTCTGAGTTTTATGTGTGAGGATTTGTTATTTAAATTTATTGTTTAATATATCACAACAGAAATACACAGCAAGTAAACTTCACCATATCATAACACAACAAAATGATGAGGCAGTTCACCCCTCATGGGCTACATCTGTCGGTCCAAGGCTCCCTAATGGCATGTCCTTGCTCTATTAGTTTGCTCAAAATGGTTACACAGTGAAAAATATGCCTAAAAA
Organism: Pinus albicaulis; assembly: GCA_034641835.2. Taxonomy (NCBI): domain Eukaryota; kingdom Viridiplantae; phylum Streptophyta; class Pinopsida; order Pinales; family Pinaceae; genus Pinus; species Pinus albicaulis. The sequence continues at coordinate 719,452,339 of CM076569.1, forward strand.
GGAAAAAAAAGTTGTGAATTTGACTTCAGAAGATATAAATAATCTAAAAATGGCTTTTGTTTCACCTTAAATAGTGAAGTACAACCCAATATAGCTCCATCTCCCTAATGGCCCTGATGGCTCTTTCCTCTTCCCTGAAGCAAAATTTGGTGTAAAACACCTCTGTTTTCTCTTCGACCTATTTCAAACTCTCCAAAAGGTCGAAGAGACCCAAAATTGACTAAAATTTCATCTTGTTTGGTCGAAAATTGAGAAAGTTATGACCCAAACAAGTTTTTGCCCAGTGGCACTAGAAAACCTTCTCCAAAACTGGAGGAACTACAGTTAACCCTTCAAAATAGGCGGACAAACTGTTTTGGCGGAACCACGCTCCAAATTAGGTGGTAGCATTTAATTTGGCTGTTAGTTTTGGGCACGTTCACATGTGGAATTTCCGAACAGTTAACTTTGTTGGCGGATAAGATTGAGCCCTCACCCATGGTCATGGGTCGGAGGTCCTATGCTGAGGAGCTAACCCCAAAGGGGCTTAACTCTTATATCCCACCGGTGTAATGGCTCTTGGCCCTTTGGGTCTTAGCGGTGGTCATAAATCTTTTGGGGCTTAGCCCTGAGGGCTTAACCCATATCTCCACCCAATTCAAACGAGTCAACGACCCGAATAAGCATTCACATGTGCCCGACCCGTTTATGTCCAGAGTGACCCGACTCTCCGTTTACCCCTGCACGACTGCAGGTTTCATCTTTGCCTGACTGCACATTCTGTCAACCATACTGCCTCTGTCGTGCTGGTCGAGTTGACCGTGCCCGAGGAGTCGGGTAGAGGATTCGATCCTCATGCCTTCCACATTTTTTACATAGAATTTTCCACCAATGGCCTGGGGCCATGTGGCAGCCTCCGGGTAGGCCACGTGGCACCCACTGATAGGCCTAAAAAACTTAATAAAAATCAATTTTTTGCCATATATATATATATATATTTTTGTAAAAATTGACAAAATTAATTAGTCAAAAAGTCCTGTTTTGGAGGTCACTGGCCGATTTCAAACCTCAGTAACTTTCTCATACGAACTCAGTTTTGAGAACCATTCACGGCGCCAAAATCACAGTGATGAGGCATTTCCGGTCGTTCAGACTGTAACCATTTCTGAGCATTTCCATTTTTGAGAATTTTCTTCACTTGGACATGATCTCCTGATCACATACCCTGTTACAACCTATTTAGCAATCTGATCACAAAAAACTTTTCCCGGAACATGTTCTGGCCATTTACACAACACTCACTAGAAATTTCTCATAAGCCCCTAAAACATATAACGCTAATTTTGAACATCCAAATACATCATCAAGGATTTTAATTCCTTAATAAATGTTCATAACTAAATCTTGATCATCATGCTTCTTCCATAATCTAATTTGGCTTTAAAATGAGCTCAAAAACCCCCCAAAACCATATAAAATTATATATAATATTAGTTGTTCGATAATATGGCACATTTCAGGTGCATTGTACAAAATAACATATTACAAACTCTACAAAACGTGTAATTGGTCAACCAACCATATCATAATGACTTCACAGATATATTTCCATTATGGAAATTAACCTCAAAATTGTGATGAAAGATGTATATGTGTTGATCAAATGTATGTTTCAATGGGATCACGGTTGTATGTATATATACATGGTTATGTGGTCTTGTGGCTCATGAGGGGTGACCTCGGGGCCATTGTTTAAGTCAACAATCGTAGAACTCATGTGACAAATATTTAGTCGACCATACGACCAATGGCATAATGTAATGACACTATGTCTTAGCCTTCTTACCACATGACCATGCCATGTGAACTAGTCCCTATGGGTCCATGGTCATCAACATGTCGACGTTAGCATGAGATCATCAAGCCATGTGGCAACTCACGAGAGGTGCCACATGTCACTAATTTTTTACCTTTTCACCAATCAAAATATGGAAATTACGCTTGCCACATGGAAATTCCTGTGGGCCAATGTCATCTCGGTGATGTGTCAAGCATTTCCAATGCCACATTACCTCTACTGACAAATCATATCCTTTAACCAACCAGCCTTTTCCACATTGTGTCTGCTACAACGTCATCTCCTATAATCAAACAAACTTTTCCATATATCAGCACTTCCATATCACTACTGATTGTGCAGGAGAGTTCATGTGTCATCCAATAGAAGGTTCCACGCTACGAGACTTGGCCATCATGGAGGGCCAACCTTAATTAAAGCTCAGACAAGTTGATATATCATATATTATTCAATTCTTCATCTAATCATTAGATCTGAGTAGAGATGCTCGACCTTTAATTGAAGTGGTGTAGTTACGAAAATGGGGTCTAACTTGCCAACACAGGTTATTCATTTTTACAAACACTTTGCATACATAGTACATGTAAGTCATGGATGCATAGTTTGGTCACTGTTCGCATTAGTTTCATAAGATGTTGATCAAGAAGCCTTGCTTCCCTCACATAATTGCTGCAACAAACACATATTAGCTCATGCATCCATATAAAATAACTAATATCCTTTCAAACCATGAATTAGATCTAGATCAAAAGCACATTGTATAATAATAAATACACCATGCATGTAGCTTATACTTAACCAGAAATAAAGCCATGATAAATAATCATGTAAACAATAGTAAATCAATAATTATTCTCATTGACAATCAATAAAGAATATCACGTATTAACTTATGCAAAGTACCAACCAAGTCAAGGACTTCCACGTACCACCTGACCATAGACATGGTTGAGCAAAATCTCTCTTCAGCCAGTCCCCCCTGTGCCATATTCCAAGCATGAATGTGGGATATCATAAAACACATCAATCAAAACCAAATCAGGGATTCTAGAGGCCAAACCACCTCAACCCTTAACCAGTGATTCCACCTCACGGTTAGACATCACTAACCATCACCAAATTGGTCTCTACCCAAGTTGTTCGGGGCTCCAGAGCATTTGTTCCAACCAAGGCTCTAGGATTAGTAACTCAACTCACAACTGTTGTCGAGATCCATAGCATTTGTCCAACCAAGGCTCCAAGACTAATAACTCAACCCACCAAGGGATCTAGAGTGTTTTTCCAACCAAGGCTCCAGGATTAGTAAATCAACCCAAGATGTTACAAGGCTCCAAAGCGTTTGTCCAACCAAGGCTCCAAGAACTAATAACTCAACCCACAGAACATGAGAACTAACCAGAAAACAAAAAATGAAATGAACCCACAACTCCATGGCTATCGAGGAAATGGAAAGGCTAGGAAAATCCACTTTCAATCCAGGCAATCCTCCATGCCAATGACAGATCATAACCAAGAAACCACATGCATGTGCCATGCATGCCAAAACTATCAAGGAAACAATACATGCAACTTGATACCTACAGATCAATCCAGCTGTAGTCGCTGATCTCGATGTCCTCTTGCAATTTCATGTCTTTCCTTTTCCATCCTGCTCCAAATCCAAAGTATGCCAAACTCCTCTAAGAATGCTCCAAGAAAACTCTAAGTGTCCAAGAGTATGAGAGAGATTAGAATGAGAGCTCCACCATAGAACTGAAAAAAGGTTGAGAAAAATATTTCCCACTCATCCTCAAAAGCCTTTTTATCAATGAGGCCTCTATTTTCTTCATTTTCCATTATTTTCCTTCAATTTCCTCCTCACATGCAACTTGTGACCTTTCACCTCCCTTTTCTCCTATTTTCCTTTATTTTCATAAATAAAATGTCAATTAATGTCTCATGCCTTTCCAAAGCCTTTGCCATTGCCTTTTCCAATTTCCATAGCCATAATAAACTGAAATGAACATCTGCTATGATGTTTTTCCCACCATTCATCTTGGAATACGTGTCCCATGACCTTGGTCTTATATTTTTTACATGAATTTTTATCCAGGTTTGTTACAGAACCCTCCCCCTTGGGGGAACACTGTCCTCGATGCTCAATGACACCTATAACCAGAAAAACAAAACATAATGCCTGTGGAGCTTTATAACATAGCTCGTTGTAGTATTTACAATGACCACTACTGAAAACATGACAAACATACCATTTATTGGATCTTTACAACACAACTCATTACGATATTTACAATAACAACCACATTTGCTTCAACCATAAAATAATCATACTATCTATGGAGCTTTATAAATACAGCTTGATGTTAGCCCCCTAATTTGCTCTCTTTTTTCCATTTTCCCCTTCCTAAATCATAACCATTTACCTATGTTTTACCTCTTTTATGCACCCTCATCTTGCACCAGTCCAAGCACGGTGACATATTTCATATAAACTTTATTTTTCATACTTTTAATTCAACTTAGCATTAATTAATCATTTATTACATGATTTCTTACTTTTAATCACTCTTTGTAACTTATCGATATCTCCAACGTTTATTTCGTAGTTAGAGTACTTACCATGGCTGCTGATCCTAGTGCAGGATCGGATCTTGCACTGTTGCCAGCACAGCAAATCCTTGCAGCAGATCCGAACCTCCTTGATCACCACCTCGTTCTGAGCAGCTTCAGCCATGACAACAAGATCAATCCAAAGGCAGCCGAGACCAAATCTGTGAAGGACGAAAGCTGGAGATTGGTTACGGCCAGTTTGCTAAACTATCTAATTTTGAAGGCCGAAAAGCTAAATTCTGCGTTTGGTTATGTAATCGGTTGAATGATCTATTTTGGCCTTTGGCCAAAGATCTATATAATGTAGAATGTAAATAGGACTAAGGAGGTTGAGTTTTGATAACAGAAGAGAACAGAGACACAGCCAGAGAGGCGGTAACAGGTTGTTGTATTCTGTTATCGCCCGAATCTGGGCTGGACGATGTATTAATGTATGTACTTGCCTTAGTGAATTAATCAAAGGGAGCTCCGCTTCATGTTTCACAAATTGTGTTTCTGTATTTGAGCTGATGAATTGATTAAGGTACTGAGCAACGTTTTATTTAAAGGGAAACCTGTTGGTTGGCTAGGGCCCAACCCAACACGTTTACCCCATTTCCCGTTTTCCTGTAATTTGTGTTTATGTTTTCAAGTGTGATTTAATTTTAAGCACATGCATTCCTATATGAGTGAAAGCGGATCCATTGTGTGAGGTAGATAAATTTCCTTTTCCTGCAATTTCCTTTCCTGCACTTGATTTCATATTGGTTTTCCTCCGCCTGGTCCAAGCAGGAGAAATAACCCTGCACCAGTGCACGTTGGTGTGATATCTCATTTTCTGCAATTTTTTTCATTGGTTTTCCTCGCCTGGTCCAAGCAGGAGAAATAACCCTGCACCAGTGCACGTTGGTGTGATATCTCCTTTTCTACAATTTTGTTTGATTGGTTTTCCTCCGCCTGGTCCAAGCAGGAGAAATAACCCTGCACCAGTGCACGTTGGTGTGATATCTCCTTTTCTGCAATTTTGTTTGATTGGTTTTCCCTGCCTGGTCCAAGCAGGAGAAATGAACCTGCACCAGTGCACGTTGGTGTGATGCAGCAAACCTTCTTAGTCTACTTCCTGCAATCTTCTTTCTTTCATTAAATGCTTATGACAGGATAAATGTATATTGATTGTTTCTTTATTCTTGCACTTTTTTAAGATCAGAAACATTCACTTTTTATGTATGCAATTTGAATTAACAGTATAATAGAACTTGCAATAATTAAGCACTCATTTTAAGAATTAAATGCTAAGTGCAGGAAGCTCTGATCCGATGCAAGAACTAGTTTCCTGCCATGGGATCTGAGTGCTTCGAACCTGGAAAAGTTCAAGCCCTTGCATGAAGTAAAAAATCCTTTAGTAAAGACACCATTTATACCTTCTGCATAAATCTTTGTTTCTGCACTAGTGCAAGCAGACTGCGATAATGCAGGACAGATTAGCGCAAGAAGGAAATCTCTAAAGGAGCAGATTTAAGGGCCCATCTGATGAGACTGCTAAATGTCTTTGCTAAAGGAAAACACACACTTAGTAGTTAAACAATAATTAGCTGGAGTGATTGCCTTTTATCTTTAATTCCCTCTCCCAAATGCATTCTTCCTTGTTCTAGTCTTAGATTATTTTGATGGTTCAAGTTGCCTTTTTCTCTTTTTAATTTGATTCTGCAATCTTTCCTTTAAAGAAAGTAGGGATTTATATTAGGAATATTCATACCATCTTTGGCATTGCCTGTGCTTCGTCTCTAAGTTTACGTATCCCCCGGGTTGACAAATTAAGTGTTGAGGAGTTTGCTTAAGTGTAATTCCTGCACCCAACACTTGATACAATATTTACAGTAATATACACATACACATTTTCTCAACCAAAAAATAGAAGGAAATGATGCCTGTATCAGTAATAAGGGAATCCATAGGTTCACACCTCCACCCTCAAAGTAATACCAATATTCACCTCCTTCCCAGGAAGTCCAGAATCCACTGCCAAACTCAAAGTCTGCATCCAATGTCCAACATTATAATCCTCTGTTATTGTACCCTCAGTGAACAATTACCGACTCATTGTTCCAGGGCACACTCCCAATGTGCATATGATTCCATCTAGGAATGCTAATGACCGAAACAAATCCATCCATGACCTTCCCTTCTCTGCTACTCAATTCCTCGGGAAATCCAGTCACCCCCTTCTGTGCAGTCACACACCTTCCAATTTTCGCTGGCACCCCCATCTCAGGCAGTCCATCCCTTGGCAAGGCTTCCTCGCATCAGAAGATACAAATACCAATGCATATCCCTGCCTCAAAACCATCATATCGGTCATAGCATGCTCATGGAAATCAATGGACACTATTGGGTACCAGTGTCCCACAATGGCCCTAATCCTAAAGTGCTTTACCAACATATTGTTGCATGTTCCAATTCCTTTTGTTGACGTTGCTAGTTCTTCCAGTCGGTTTCAACCATCCCAAACTGGGCATTACGTATTTTCCCATACCAAGCACATAATTTCCATTAGATTCAAAATAAATTGAAATAAATTCAAATCATACCTCATTGGTAGCCGTCAATAAGGTACACTTGCACTTCTGTTTAGTTCATATCACACGAGTCAAACTAGTTGTTTGATCAAATCATCATGTATAAACATATCACATCTGGTTAGCTCAAAACACAACCATCATAGGTAAAAATCATGAATCGCATGAAATAATCATAAACCATAATCATAAATCACATGTAACCACCATAAGTGAGAATCGTAGATCACATGCATAATACAACTGAAATAAAATATCAGTACTTATCCTTCATCGATACTTACTTTTGCCTTTATTCCTTGTGTACACACACCGGATCAGTTGCCACACCCGACAAGCACCCAATGCCTTTGCTTCTCTTCAATCAAGTACACATACACACAATGTACACCACAACACGTACACTCACATATGACATACAACACCATACAATACACGCACCTACACCGACATACGACACATACACCTACACCCGGTGTACAATACAACACAATACATATGCTTACACTAACATACAACACATATACCTACACACGGTGTACAATAAAACACAACACATACACCTACATCTAGTTTACAACACAACACAATACATATACATATACAGAGTACAACACAATGAATACACATTGCACGATAGCACGACTACACCATGCACATACATAGTACTGCATGCCCACAACGCAACATGTATGACATGCACACAATACCACATGTACACCAATACCATATGCACAACATGTACACAATACCACCTGTACACAATACCTACACAACGTGTGCACATCATCGCATGTACACGACACCACCTGCACAACGTGTACACAATGCCAAATGTACACTGCACCACCTGGACAATGTGTACACATCACCACATGCACGACATATACACAACACCACATGTACACAACATCACATGCATGACATGTACACAATGCCACCTGCACACAACACTACATGTACAACATGCTCACAACACCACATGTACAACGTGTACATAGCACCACATGCACACAACACCATATGTATAATACGCACACAACACCATATGTACATAGCACTATACGTACACAACATTGCATATCCAACATGCACACAACATCACATATCCAACATGCGCACAATACAATATGTACATAACACTGCATATCCAACATGTACATAACACCATCTATACCTAGCACTGCATATGCAATATAAACACAACACCATATATACAACATACATACAACATCATATGTACACAATACTACATATGTTACATGTTCACATCACCATAAGTACAATCATTGAATATACAACATGCACAACATATACACAATAGTAGTACTACACATCCATAGACCTCACACTGACCCCACAAGCAACCTTGCTTCTAGTGTCTTTCCATTATCCATGCTTATCCTAGTGTCACAAATCACACTACTTTCACTTCACTGATGTACCCCTCAACATTACCTGTCCATAACATAAACATAGGTATAGTACAATCATATAATATCAATTCATGTCCACATGATATTGACCTCATAGATATGACAGGGCTACTCTTCCCACTTGATTCCTCATAAGACCAAGAACCTCTTCATGTCATTCACTTGCACAAGCAATCATTCCTCCACAAGAATGATCCTTGAAAACCATGTCATTCAATTACATAGATACATACATACACACATACAAATATATATAATCATTAGCATAAAACAATCATGATCTCGTCAGACAACGACCTACATACACACATATATACATATAAATAATAGCATTAAACAATCACGATCCATGACAACCCTGTTAGACGCGACATACATACAGAGATACATGTATACATATATAAACATCAACATAATCATGATCACAACACAATTGCTAGACATCATAAGGTCTAAGTTAAGAGAACTTCTTTTATTCGTGCACAACATGCACAACGTTGAGAACAACAGTTCCCAACATAGCCAAGGCATCTAACACCTCATATCCATTCACTTTACCTTATGTGTTTTCTTTCTCGCGACTGTTCTACCACCATCCATTTACCTCAATGGACCCAACCAGTCCAACTGACTTTCATATTCTTACCTTCATCTGCCCTTATACATGCACCGAGCTTCATCCAAGTCTTCATTACTTGTTGGGTACCACAAATCTCTCCTCGTACTTTATTAAATTTCCTCTCTCCCAACCAATTCCCAAGACTCTCAAAACATAAAAGGCAAGAACAAGAAAAAACAAGAAGAAGACCATGAAAAACCAAAATCAATATGACACCGCAACAAAGTGGCAAGGCCTTGCACCAAACATGAACAAAACTAAAAATCAAGCGCAAGCAAATCACAAAGAACCAAAAGCACAAAACTAGCAACAAAAACCATGACTCGATCCCCCATGGTTTCCCAATGCTTCCAAGGGTTCATAAATAAAAGCTCAACATGAGCCTTCTTCAAGATTTCATGGCAATATGTTTTTCCATTCAATCCCTGCATCATACTACCATAAACACATAATTGTCAATGTAGAGATAATTATAACAATGTACCAGTTATCTTACCTTGTTGCAATTGAGTCTTATTATGTGATATCACGTTCACCCAAATGTTAGTTATATAAACAAATCAACTATTACTTGTCATTCTAATACCAAGCATGTTTCCCTGCTCACACATGTCAGTCACATGTTCAAAATATCAAGACATCATTTCCATTAATTTGAAATATCCTTTACCAATACTAACAACCATGTCACACTCTACAATAAATTCATACTCATTAGTCATACAACTACCAACCACTAGCACTCAAGTGCATATTAATTTTCTCATCACATATTGTGTTAGTACAACCGTATTAAAACAAGATCATTCATTCGTGCAATATTACAGGCACATAATCATATAATTCACATGATAAAAAATTCAAACAACCTATAAACATAGCCCCTAACTATCCATGGTACATACTAAGGTAGAAAGAGGAATCTACTATAATGATTCAATCTCCAATGTCCAATTATGGAAATGGGATCTCCAAAGCTCTACTAAATTTAACCACACTTTCCACAGCTTCATTTTCATTTCTCATACATTTTTTTTGATATCAAATCATACATTACACTTATTCCACTTGAAACATACTAACTAGAAACATGCAAAATAATCATGTCACTTTTCCATTTCCTTACATGCAACTTTTCAAATTCCTTGCATGCAACCTTTCAAATTCCTTCCATGAAACTCTTCAAATTCTTTGCATGCAAATATGCATAGATGATCTAAAGCAATATTATCATACTACAATACTCTCCCATCCAAAAAATAACATTTTCTTCAAACAATTACCATACTATTACATTCTCTTCAAACAACTATTATACTATTACATTTGTATGTAAGCATTTCTTCAAACACTTTACATGCAAACTAATATAGCAAACTCTTTGCATACAAGTAGACATATATCAGCTACAACAATACTATCCCCAACCACAAACAACATACTCATTGGGGCATTTAATCAAACAATTTGTATGCAATTAATCATTGAATCATTTAAGCATTTCATCAAACACTTTGCATGCATGCTAATATAGTGAATGATTCAATGCATATATCCTAAATTGCAGCAGGGAAAGTTATGGGAACTGAACCATATTTTCAGTGCGACTCTCACTCACTATGGTTCATGTTTCAACTTCTGAAGTTTCATAGATTAAAAGTTATAAAAAAATATCAACACAATCCTACTTGGTGCACAATTCTAGGAGCATTCAAGAAGCTCGACTTCCACTTATCATATCTCCTAAATATAATGACTCAATGTCTGAAATTTTTCTCATAATATCAGTGGGATTTTTCCTCATTGTGGAAATAATTTCATCTCCTGAGAGTGTATAGAAAAAAAAAATTTATAACAAAAATTCCAACGTGACCTGTTTGAGGCCCGATTTTAGGATCATGCAGAAGGCTTGACTTCCTCTGCTCATATCTCCTAAAATATTGTGACCCAATATCTGAAATTCATACCACATTATCATTAAGATGTCCCCTCAATGTTTCAGCTTATGAAATCCTACAAAAGATAAGTTATTGCATAAATTCCAACATGACCTGTTTAGAGGTGCATTCAGGAGTGTTATCTTCCTCAAATCATAATTTGTAAAACATTGTGAACCAGTATATGAAATTTTAACCACATTATCAGTGGGATCTACCCTCAATGTGGAAAACTTTTCATCTTCTGAAAATATACATATTAAAATATATAACAAAAATGAAATTGATTGTACTTATTAAGCCCATCCAGTCCAAGTGTTTGAACTTGGAAGCTCTGATACCACTATGTGGTTTCAGATATTACCCAAAGAGAGCGCAACCCCCTATGATACAACTATGTAACCACCCCACCCCACATTTAACTACTTACATTGAAGTACATACTTACCATGGTCAATATGAGCCGAGAGTTACTATGCATGACCCAAATCCCATGGTGCAGTTATGAAAGTGGGGTCTAACTTGCCAACATATGCTATTCTTTTTTACAAACACTTTGCATACATAGTACCTGTAAGTCATGGATGCATAGTTTGGCCATTGTTCACACTATTTTCATAAGATTTTCATCAAGAAGGATTTCTTCCCTCACATACTTGCTGCAACAAACACATATGAGCTCATGCTTCCATATAAAATAACTAAGAGCCTTTCAAATCGTGAATTAGATCAATTGAAAGCACATTGTATAATAATAAATACACCATGCATGTAGCTTATACTTAACCAACAATAAAGCCATGATAAACCAGTCATGTAAACAATAGTAATAAAAAACTATGCTCATTGATCATTAATAAATAATATAATATATTAACTTATGTAAAGTACCAACCAAGTCAGGGACTTCCACGTACCACCCGACCATAGACATGGCTAAGCCAAATCTCTCTTCAATCAGTCACCCCCATGCCATATTCCAAGCATCAATGTGGGATCTCATAAAACACATCAATCAAAACCAAACTAGGGCTTCTAGAGGCCAAACTACCTCAACCCTCAACCAATGATTCCACCTCATGGTCGAACATCACTAACCATCACCAGATTGGTCTCTTCCCAAGCTGTCCAAGGTTCTAGAGCATTTTTTCCAACCAAGGCTCAAGGAATAGTAACTCAACCCATAGTTGCTGCCAGGCTCCAGAGCATTTGTCCAACCAAGGCTCCAAGACTAATAACTCAACCCACCAAGGGCTCCAAAGAATTTTTCCAACCAAGGCTCAAGGACTAGTAACTCAACCCAAGCTGTTACAGGGCTCCAGAGCATTTGTCCAACCAAGGCTCCAAGGATAGTAACTCAACCCAAGTTGTTACAAGGCTCTAGAGCATTTGTCCAACCAAGGCTCTGGGAATTAATAACTCAACCCACAACTAAAGAAACATGAGAACCAACTAGAAAACAAACAATGGAATGAGCCCACAACTCCATGAATATCTAGGAAATGGCAAGGCTGGGAAAATATCCTTGTCAATCCAGGAAATCATCCATGCCAATGACAAATCATAACCAAGAAACCACATGCATGTGTCATGCATGCCAAAACTAGCAAGGAAACCATACAGTAACTCGATACCTGCAAAGCAATCCAACTAGCTGTTGATCCTGATGTCCTCTTGTGCTTTCTTGTCTTTCCTTTGCCTTCTTGCTCCAAATCCAAAGTATGCCACACTCCTCCAAGAGTGCTCTAAGAAAATTCCAAGTGTCGAAGAGTATGAGAGAGAGATTAGAATGAGAGCTCCACCATAGAATTAACAAAAGGTTGAGAAAAATCTTTCCCATTGATCATCACAAGATTTTTTATCAATGAGGCCTCTATTTTCTTCATTTTCCAATATTTTCCTTCAATTTCCTCCTCACATGCAACCTATGATCTTTCACCTCCCTTTTATCCTATTTTCCTTTTTTTTCATAAATAAAATGCCAATTAATGCCTCATGCCTTTCCAAAGCCTTTTCCATTTCCTTTTCCAATTTCCATAGTCATAATAAATCGAAATGAACACCTACCAAGATGTTTTTCCCACCATTCAGCTTGGAATACGTGTCCCATGACCTTGGTCTTATATTTTTTACATGAATTTTTAACCAGGGCTCTTACAAGAGAGTCCATGTGTCATCCGATAGAAGGTTCCACGCTATGAGATTGGGCCACCATGGAGGGACGACCTTCATTAAAGCTTAGACAAGTTGATATATCATATGTTGTTCAATTCTTCATTCAATTGTTGGATATGTCAGATCTGAGTAGAGATGCTCAAACTTTAACTGTGTTAAACCTTATGCAAGTTCATGTGATGTCGGTCATATATTTGACCACAATATTTTAGATCCACCCAAAAGATGCATAGTATTTATAAATTTGGTGTTTGTGGATTTTTCCTTATAGTTTAGGTCCTTTTCTAATGCTAATCTTCAATGGGCCATAACTTCTCATTTGGGAGGATTTTTTTAGAGTGTAATATACAATTGGAAAGGTATTAGAGAGGATTGCCCAACCATACCATCAGTGGATTCATTTGGACATCATAAATTCAACAAAAATTCAAGAAGCTTCATATTTCTTTGATTTCACTTGATGAGGGTATGCAAGAAATAAGGTTGTCATACTACTTCATTTGATCCATAAATGACACTAGTACTTCCTTAGGCATCCCCTTTCACATCAATGACACTCATTGTCATCAATGAAAACATTATAAGCAACAAAAAGGAACAAAAAAATAGGTTGTTTGAGCAATTCCATCTTCCCTTAATGTAATCCAATTGTCCTCCCCTATAGATTTTGGATTAAGTTCCAAGCAATCTTTGATTCTTCATATGTGAAACATTCAAATATAATGAGCTTTAGACATAAGAATTGTAGTCATAGCCTAGGAGATGGAAAATTAAAGAGGGTGATGCTCAAAGAGCATGCCTTCCCTTGATAGTTAAAATGTGGGACTTCTCCACAATAAAAAATAATGCATTTTGTTTATACAACATGGGTGTGGAAAGCCTTTGAAGGATTCTCTTGATTCCCTTATGAATGTTGGTATAGGTAAACTATAGATGATATTACTCCTTGCTTATAAATTCTTTGGGGTTGTCAAAGAGGACTTAATTCGCTGGTAAAATATAGGTGTTTTATACTCTTTGCCAAGACTTCAAATCCACTAGAGACACATTTTACCCCTCTTGGGCTATCCCATCCATGCACTTGGACAATTACATATATGCATAAGTGATCGATAAGTTTGGTGGAATAAATGCCCCCCACTTGCAACTTCTTGGTTGAATGGATCATTCAAGTGTATAATAACTTGACCATGCTCCATTATTATTCTCTTCGAATAGGAAAGGTTGTGGTTGCAACACAATGACATTTAAGAAGCATCTTGTGAAAAATCACATATTATTTAGGTCATACAACCTTAAAATGGCTTTAAGGAAATTTCATAGCATTTTCAAAAGATTCTAACTATAAGCTTGCTTTTTGTATCCACAAATGCATCCGCCATCTTGAAATCTCCACAAGCATGTTCGTAAATGCATCCACCATTATTGAAATCTCCACAAGCACACTAATGTGCTTTGGGGAATTGATCAACTATCCTTTGCATGAATGAACTCTCACTTCATATATATATATATATATATATATATATATATATATATATATATACAGAGAGAGAGAGAGAGAGAGAGAGAGAGATCATTCACACATATATATATATATATATATATAAGCTAGCTAAGAAGATCCTATATCTCTCCAAAGTCAACACAATGTATACTAACCTTTAAGTGTGACCAGTTCCCCATTTTGTAACAATAACAACACATTAAAGTGACAAAATGGCCAAAAATTTACCCCACCATCTTCATGACTAGAGGAAGAGATAACCACATTTGGCGATGTGTAGTTCATAACACTTAATTTTCAAAGGAAAACTAAACAAAATTCACTTCATGCGAATTGAAAATCTCAATATTTGAAAGAAATCCTAAACCATTGGGACATAACCTTTTTAAAAGGACCTATGATTCATGATCATCATTGAGTTATAGTACTGATGAAGTCTATATTTCCTAAAACATTGTTACCACATAATAAAGTTAAAATGTTGAAAGAGCTCCATTTTCACAGGAATTTAATGACATATGAAAAATAATTATGTGGGGTGTAGATTTCAGGTTTTCTTTGGGTATCCTCATATCCCTCAAAGTTATCAAGAGAGGATGTGGAGTATCCCATCTTGTTCCCACATCAGGGGGTGGTGTTTTGTGGTGGTTGCATCATCTTCTTCAAAAAAATTGAGGTCGTAGACTTGTTGGTAGTTAACACAATAAAAGTCATCAACTTGTCATCTTAAGATTTTATAGTTATAATAGGGTCAATAGACCAATAATTCTTGCAAACTACTTGATCCATCCTTCATCTTAGTTATTGAACTAAGTAGACATTTGAGGTTGAGGCACATGAGGTGTCTAATTCACTAAAGGTTGTGGCGGGTTAGGCTTAGACATCAACAAACAATCATGAATTTGCAATATGGGTTTTAGCATGTAAAGCAAGTATTAGATATATTAATTTACAACACAATCTGTTTGAACGTCTTATACCTCACCTAGTGCTTTGCGGTGGTTGCATAATCTTCTTCAAAATAATCAAGGACCTAAACTTGTTGGTAGTTAGCACAACAAAAGTCATCAACTAGTCGCCTTGAGATTTTCTAGTCATAATAGGGTCAATGGTGCAAACCACTTAACCCATCCTTCATCTTAGTTATTACATGAGTAGACATTTGAGCTCGAGGCACATGAAGTGTCTAGTTCCTAGAGGTTGGGGTAGGTTAGGCTTAGACATCAACAAACAATCATGAAATTTGTAGTATGGGTTTTAGCATGTAAGGTAAGTATTAAATATCTTAAGATACAACACAAATTGTTTGAACATCCTATACCTCACCCAAATGAGGACAAATCCTTTCAAACCTTTGGACATATTAACTTTGAGGCTAACCCTCTTTTAGGGGCGAGTGTAAAAATACCTTTCAATTAGAGCAACTAAAATAGTTACCTAATGGCTTCAACACACGATAGAGGAGTGACCAAAATTGCATGAGAAGGTTGGGGATTGTACCTAGACAAGGTAGTACATTGAGTATTTTACTCCATTGAAAAATTCCTTAGATTAGTAGGGAAAATTGACAACAATATTTTGATAGACACAAGAACAATGATAACCAATGGCCTTACATGCACACTCTTTAAGAAAAGAAAACAAAAAAGTCCTTGGTAAGGATTCAAGTATTTTGGTAATTTAATGATGTGAGGCTATTAGCCCTCTTTCATCCATGGTCAAATCATGGTTTTCAAAGGCATAATACTAACTAAAAACCCTAATAATACATTTTCTTTATATTTATCACAAATAACTTCATATATTGAAATACATTTCAACAAAGAATTTTTAGGAATATTCTAAAATTCTTTCATGAAAAACTTCAAGATCTCTTCAGTGGAGCTATTTACTTAATTATGGTTGACAAAACAGAAACAAATGATCAAATCATAGTTTGGAATAATGATCCATGGTAGTGCCTTAACTAAGCTATAAATAACTCACCTAGAACTTGTGGTGGGAAAAGAGTCAATAAAGACAAAATTCTCATAAAAGATGAAAAGTAATTTTTGGCAAAGAAAATAACATTTTATAAGCACATGCACCTCAAACTCAAACCCTAGCTCTTACCATAAGTAACTTCCATTTGAAATCGTATTCACAAAATTCTCAAAAAAATCAATTAAAATATAATAAGATTAACAATACTCAAATATATGATTTCTCAAATATACGTAACCATACAATTTCACAAGGCTTCCTAATGCTTTTTCAAACTTTAAATATTCATACAATCTTGGAAATCTCTTTTATCATTCTCTTCTACTCTTATCATACTATCATTACAACAAAGTTCATCATATCACTTATAAAAATTGAATACATGTGGAAAAAATAACACTTATCCCAAACCACATAAGATATTATAACTTATTATAATCAACACATTAAATTTTTATAAACATTTATGCTAATTTTTTCTTTTAAACTTTAAAATTATATATTTTATATTTCAATTTATTTTTATTTTAAAATTACCTTATTTCATATTTCAAATTATATGATAATACTTTTCCTCAATTTCATATTAACCTTAATCAATTATTTTCTCTATTATCCTCCCTCCAAATAACATCATATGATTATTTATTATTCATTTTTTTTAATATAACTTAAATTCACGATCATATCATAAATCTCTAAACAAAAATGAAGATCCCACTCAAACCATTAACCTATAACAAAGAAAATCATTTTATTTCACTAGTTTCAATTCTACCTTTTTTCACTCGTGTGAGCAATCATTTCATTTCACTAGTTTCAATCTCATTTCTTCATTCGTATGAGAATCACCAAATACAATAAGTATACCATAACTGCTAAGTAAACTATTCAAAAATCATAAAAAATAAAAATAATTATAAGTAAATAAATGATTGACTTACCACACTTAAATCCCAAAAATAATATCTAAAATTTGTGTTCTCAAATATGTTTACTATAATCCGACTCTTTGTTAAATTTTCGAACCATAGTAAATACTCTCTATGCTTCAACGAGCACTTGACCCACACCTCTGCTCTTCATCAACTTACATCGATTTTTGTAACTGGTATCAGTTAACCAGACAAAACAAGAAGTCTCTGTGAGAGACAACCTCAATTTGCTTTTCTTTTTTCGCAATTTAAACTTTGTTATAGATTACAACATTTTGTCACAATCGTCCGCTTCCGTGGTGCCCTGTCTTCGGATTGGACTGCTATAAACTCAAGCTTTATCCCAAATCACTATCGTCAATGAAATGGGTAATGCGATGAAACTAAAAACCATTCAAATTATATAATAACGCGGACATGATTTGTGTGGTCTCTGTTTGCTCTGTTATGCAGTTGTCTCTCTTATAACCGCAACACTTCACCCAAATTACATTTGTCCGGCAATATTTTTGTTGGACAGGAAGGTAACCGGAGCAGGTGGTTTGTAGGCAGGGAAGAAGTATGGCTCTTACTTTACCCATAAATTCTCCTCTCAGATCTCACATTGGCGATTTTGTGCCTTGTGTGCATTCTTCTTCTGCATCCCTGCGCTATAAGTCCCCTACTGTCTTTTGGGTTCCATTTAGATGGAGCGATTCTATTAGGCAAACTCGTGCCCGTGCTTTTGCTTGCTCGCCCATCAACAAATTTTGGAAATCAAGTGCAAGGTCAAAAGCTTCAGATGAAAAAAGGGGTGCTGTAATTCGGAGTGGTCAAAATCCCTCTAGAGCTTTATCTGGATCCAGTGACGAAGCAGCGAGTGTACAGTCCTCAGCTATTAATCACAGAGCTAGGTTCATAGTCCATAGCAAAGAAAGCTGTGTGATTGAAGAACTAGAGCGTCCTCTATGTAAGTTTCTCTCATATATTTTTCAGGGATAATCTCAGGGAATAGAATATTTTAGATACCTAGATGGCAAATTTTTTAATCTCAGGGAATGGAATATTTTAGGTACCTAGATGGCAAAATTTTTAATCCGACCAAATGAGAAATATATGATTTATTGATGAATGTAAAAGAAACATATATATGATTTGTCAGATTCAGGATGTTTTGGGACCAAATTATCAAAATCTTTTTAAACATGAGAAAATTTGGGGATTGGCAATCATTATTAGTCCGCAGGCTTATTTGTGACATGCTGCCTTTTACTTGTCCCATCTATTGCATTTTGGTCATTTGGTGAAATTTGATATGATATCCTTTTTTTTCCTTGTGCTTGTATTTTAATTGAGTTACTTGGCTGTTTGTATTGTTTAGGGTACATCAATTTCTTCTGTTTTGTTTCAAGTAAACAGGCTTCAACAAACTGTATCTACAAGTCTTATCATATATCTAGCAGGTGGTGTGGTGTGGTGTGGTGGGGTGGGTTCGGGTGGGGTAGGCTGGGTTATTTCTTTAAGATGGTTACACATTAGTGGAATTTAATATGATGTGTCAGGTGAAGTTTCCTTCTGCGTTTAGGAAGCATGGTCATGGAAACATTTCAACACACAAAACCAGTCCGGAAAATGCATAATTTGTCAAGGTCTTATAGGACAAATTACTAAATTAGTCCTAATTCCAGGATTCCAGAGTACATAACTCGTCAAGGTCTGATAGGCCAGTTAGGCCTCAGAGGATGACATTGTAAAAGCAAACAAACAAAGAATGTGATGCTTTATCCTCATTTTTTATTGCCATTGTGGTTTGCAGCTGAATATATGAGCTTGCCTGCAAGTCAGTACTCTGTATTGGATGCCGAGCGCATAGAACGAGAGGATGAAAACACCTTCAAATGCTATGTGTATCGTTTCAAATTTTTCTCATTTGAAGTATGCCCTGTGCTGCTAGTTCGAGTGGAGGAACAGCCAAACGGTTGCCGCATTCGCCTTTTATCATGTAAGGTATTGGCTCCACACTTTGTCATTCTCCTACAAATTTATGTTTCTGGATGTCCCTCAAGCGTCTAACATCTGAGCTCATTTTGTGAATCTTCCATTTTGCTGCATTGCACCATAAAATAAAAAGTTCCTTTAGTCTAAGCTCACTTGATGTTATTCTCTTTAGTGACATTATTGACCACGCTTTGCTGCATCCTGTCCTTGCCAATCACCAGCTGGAAGGTTCTCCTATTGTCGTTGCTCAAAATGAGAAATTTTCAGGTACTATTTTTTTCCCAATAAAGGTGCGGAAATTGAGTATGAAGCTTTTATCCAGCATCAGCTTTGTCTGTAGTACGTTGTATCAAATGATCCAATTCTGTTTAAACTTGTACAGCTGGATATGATTTTTGGAGTGGTTATATGCTTTATTTTCTAAGAATAATGAATACTTGGATATTTAATATATTGCCCCTCCCTATATCGGGACAGTGTATTCTATTCAAGAATCTTTGCCCTATTTTATAGTGGCTTTATTTTATAACAATCACAAAGATACATACACAATTTTCGATATTTTAAAATTATAACTGTAATAATTATATTCATTTTTTATAATTTCAATGCATTGAACAGGTACGAACCTTTTATTTAATTTTAATTTTACCACTCCATTGCTACGGTGTAAAATAATTAGTTATGATTAAATAAGTATTTGTTATTTTATATTGTATTTACTGCATGAATGGATATGAGCCGATCATTTAGTTTTAATTTTTAATAAAAGACTAAACATTATACCTTTTTGACCTTTTTTAGTTTGCCATACCTAGATCCGGTAGAGGCATTTCATGTGGCGAAGAAGGCAGCAGTGAGAATTTCCAAGATCATAGGAAGGGTGATTACGAGTAAAGGCAAACTGAAGTTTGCTATGGAGGGCTTTACAATCCTCATCATACCAATGGTTTGTGGGAAAGACTTGGATTTGCATATCGTTCCTTTGTCCATTCATCCACATGCAATAATTATCGGGGGATAAGTCTTTCTTAGCTCTTGTGTTGATCCAAAAGTGTTTACACCATACTAGGGGCGCCTTCAACTGATGTGACGTGCATGGTGAGAGCCTAACCCCTTAGTTGTATCTTAGACCTTTTCGCTTATGACATTTGGAGAGCTTTCTATAAGTGGTTGTTGGACTTTGGACTTGGTGCTAGGCGTGGCACACTCCTTGATGAGGTAGTTATCTTATGTGGCATTAAGATTTTATACATGGCATATGTGTTCAAGAGAATGGGTGCTTGCATGGGTGTTGGATCTACCTTGGAGTAATGGGTAGGGAGGGAGGACACTTGGCCGTAGAAGTGTTCAGACCAATTGGCATGCCTTGGGAGGATGATCTCTTGACTCGGGGATGCTTGGGTTGAGGGCACTATTACTGCATAATCTAGCACCCTAGTGCAAAGCCTCACTAAGTACTCTAGAGTCTAGATTAAGGGCAACAATGGGATCGACGACCATTGTCACCTTAGTAGTTGTTCCCCTATTGTTCTATGGACGGATATTATCCCCACGAGGGAGGCTTCCCAAGTAGATCTCAAAGATTAGATAATCCAAGAACTCTCAGGGTAAATAGTAAATACCCTCCATGGGTTCTACTAAATAAAACACCCAAACATAATTTTCAATAAAACAGGGCTCTGGGTTAGGTGAGAGATAATTCAAGGTAACGAGTTCAAAGGAGCTCTAGCTAAATCTAGAGGGCTTGAATTGTCCTGGAGAGGCTCAAATAGATCCCAAACATATCCTACCATTAAATTATTAATTGTTGTTATTAATTATAGTTTAAAAAAATATAATTTACAGCATGCAAAATTTACGACAACAATTATAAAACGACCTATAAATGATAATAAACAATAAGTAAACAAAGGCTTTTGAATGAGTAAAGAAGGAAAAAGTTTGCAACAATTTTTCAATGGTTGAAAATGCATAAAACAGCTATGAAACCCTAGACGTCAACACTAAAAAGGTGGCTGAATATGCATTAAAAATGATATTTTGCTTTTTTCAAATTAGTAGGTGCAAATCCTAACCCTAGGATTATGAGGTCCATGTTATTTTATGCTATTAAATGCAAGTTTTGTTGCAACCTAACCCTAATTTACCCTAGAAAACATAAAGATAAAAATAAAGGCTTTAACTTTTAAAGTATTGACACACTAAATAGAATAGTGCCTTTTCTCAATCTTGAGCTAATGGAGTCAAAGGGTGAGGTCTATGGAAGAAGAATGTTTGGAGAGAGGTCTGAGAGAGAAAATGCTACAAAGAGGTTTGTCAAACCCTAGAGACATTCAATCAATTGGAGATTTAAGAGCAAGTAAGCTATACTAAGTTTCCTTGATGGAAATCTGGTAATAATTTTGCAAAAGAGATGTTAGAGCCATAAAAGATTCAATACATTAAGATGAAATTTTCAGTGAAACCCTAATTCTACAACAATTGAAAATGGAAGAAGACATAATAAAATTATACAAAATCACCATAGAATTACTTCATTGTCCAAGAGAAGATTCCCACCAATCACATTATCTTCCCCAAGATAATTCGCTACATCAATGCTCCATTGTGTCCAAGAGAAAAAGAGTCCTAGTGTGCACTCCCTCAAGTGAGTAATGAGTGTGTGTGCCAATGAATCCTTCTAAATTGACTTCCTTCTATTTATATGAGGGCAACCAAGTCAATTTAGGTCTGAAATTGGCTAAAATTCCTAAAAATAATAAAATATGTGATTACAAGTTGAGTAGGTCACAAACTAACCTAAAAGATAACTATCTCAATAATAAAACATAACAATAATCCTCTTTTTAACCCACACGTGTGAGTAAAAAGACCTCCAAGGGTGATGTCATCCTCTAAAACTAAGTATTTCCATCAAAGCGTGTCATGGGTGGGTCAAGAGAGTGCTTCACACTCAAAGGTCATCTTGTTAAATTCAGTTAACAATGATATGTTCCATGCTTAGCACAATTACTTCAATGTTCTTTAGCAGCGCAATGACAATTTCCAATTTAGTTTTCCAATAGCAATCACATCAACCATAAATCACATTGACAGTAACTGTAGATATAACATGAATAACAAAAATACAAAAGACAAGCCAAGACAAAAGGACACAAGATTTGGCAGATGCCAGGGAAAAACCCCAATATGAGGAAAACCCTTTGATCGATTCTTCTTATTATTATATCAAATGTTCAACAGAGAGAGAGTACAAAAGTCAAAATTGACTTTCCAAATCAATGTCAAAACAACCCTGTCAAATATGCAGTCAACAACAGTCAAATTCTGCCCTAACCAGAAAGTCAATAGTGGTCAACGCAACAACAAATAGTCCTCTTTGGAGCTCAGTCAAAGGCAGTAAAACTCAGACTTCATAAGTGGTCAAGGTCAACCCAAAACAGTGCTGAAAACAACTGTCAAACTTGGTCAAATTCTACACATCAAGTCTATGGTCAACCTCGGTCAATGTGCCCAGAATACCTTGGTTTTTGTGCCAGCGGAAGCAACTCTTCAAAACTGAAATTCTGACCCAAAAATTGCAGTCAAATTGTTTGTCAAAGTACTTGGTCAACGCGGATCAAACCTGCATCCGAAGTCTGAAATTTTGACCCTGTAATATGTCCTAAAATTCGTCCTTCTTGCCACACGTGTGAGAGAAAAGATATGCCCAATAAGCTGTACGAACCAATCAAGGGAGAGAGAAGATTGTGTGTGTTGATGATGCCAAATGAGGTTTGAGTTCTCTTATATTTATACAAGTCGTTGGGCTTCATGAGCCTACATGATGATGTGGCCGACCTTGACCATTTGCACATGTATGGGCTTGACCTCAAAAGTATATTTTCCCTTGTCCAAATTTGATGATCTTTAGGTCGATTTTTGTCCTCTCGAAAAGAGGAATTTAATGCAATCATCATCTCCATCAAATGGGCTATCCAAAGTGGAATTTGGCCCTAGTTGCATATTTTAACACTCCCTCTCAACCAAGGATAATTGCACCTGCTAATCCATCCGTCATCATGACATGTTGTCATCTGCATCTTGTCTCTACTCTGCTGAACACTGATGTAACAATGAAGAAGAATTAATCGAGAGTGAGTCACAAGACCTTGCCACTCTCCACTAACAAAAGTCAGTCCAGGGGTAGAATCCCAATCGGATTTGATCCCAGATCAAGTTGTTGAACACCATGCATTCTAGACATAGGGAGTGCGACAATACACGATGCGTCCATCTGTAGTGCCATGGTCCCTTTCCACTTTTTCCTACTCATTGGCCAGATGAGAGGTACTTCCCATGAGTCCCATACTACATGGGTAGGATGTATGCTGGGGCAGCCGCAGGAGAAGGGGAACCACTCATCCTGCTCATATGCCATAGGAGAAGGTAAACCACTCATCCTATGCATATATCATCAATTGCAGGGTAAGGTGAACCGCTCACCCTACACACGTGTCATCAATCATAGGGGAAGGTGAATTACTCACCCTACATACATGTCAACCATCATGGGGTATCACAGGGGAAGGTGAACCACCCACCTTGTACACAACGTACCTATTGGGGAAGGTGAACCACTCACCCTATGGTCGCTCATAGCTCCAAGAAGTACCCCAAGCCCCCAGGAGCTGCTAGAGCTCAATGTCCAACTCAAGCGGGACCCTCATGGGAGGGTCCTTCCGCGACTACAAGTTTCTCTCGGATGGCTAAGAATTTGACCTTCCCCCAGGGCTTTGTGAGAATGTCAACAATCTGCTCATCAGTCCCGATGTATTGGAGCCTTATTGCTCCCTGTTGTACCATATCTCGGATAAAGTGGTACCTGATATCAATGTGCTTGGAGCGGTCGCAGAACACAAGATTCTCTGAAAGGCAAATCCCACTCCGACTGTCGCAATATATCATGGTGGTATCCAACACGTGCTCAAATAGCTCACTAAAGAGCTTCCTTAACTAGACAACTTCACAACAGGCCATACTAGCTGCAATGTATTCAACCTTAGCAGTGCTTAGAGCAACTGATTTCTGCTTTCTGCTCATCCAAGGAATCGAAGCAGATCCCAATGAGAAGCAACACCTGACGTGCTCTTTCTATCCACCACACTGCCAGGCCAGTCAACATTAGTATATCCATGTAGCCTCAAATTCCCGGTAGTGTATCTCAACCCATAGTTGATTGTGCCACAAAGATATCTTAAGAGATTCTTAATACCAATCCAATGTTTGTGATGAGGCTCAACCATAAATTGACTCAACATATTCACAACGAAGCATATGTCCGGTCAGGAGTTTACCAAGAACATCAGGGCCCCCACAAGTTGTCTATATTTGGAAGGGTTTGCCAATTTGGGCCCAACAACACTTCCACATAGTTTCTTGAAGTTGAGTTCCATCGGAGTAGACACTGAATTGTAATCGACCATCCCACATCTCTCTAGTAGCTTCACAATGTATTTTCCTTGAGAAAGGAAAATCTCGCCTTATTTTTGGCAAACCTCGAGGCCTAGGAAGTAATGCATCAAACCTAGGTCCTTCATTTATTGAAGAGCTCTCCGGATTATATCATTATCCATAATGTTATAGAACATTCGTCGACGTTTTGAATCCCAACGGGGATCCTGTCCTGAAGATGGATCCCCGTTGAGATTCAAAACGTCGACAAATGTTCTATAACACTGTGGATAATTCGGAGAGATCTTCAATAATTGATAACCATAGGAGCTTGAAAGCCATAACTAGGTCCTTCATTTCGAACTCAAAAGTCCACTCCCTCTTGCATTGATAAATGAGAGGGTTTGCACCATTCAAAAAGAGATCATCAACATAAAGGACCAAAATGAGAGGCTTGTCCTTTTCAACCTTGAAGTATAGGTTTGGATCAACATAGCTCCTTGTAAATCCCAGCTTCATATGATAGTTACCAATCTTCTCATACCAAGCCCTAGGGGCTTGCTTCAACCCATAGAGAGCTTTCTTCAACCTGCATACATGTGTCCTTTGATCTTGTTCTTCGAATCCTTGAGGTTGTTCCAAGTAGACTTCTGCCTTAAGCGAGACATGCAAGAAAGAAATCTTAGCGTCCATTTGATGTAGGCTCCATCCTTGAGTGACAGTGAGAGCAATAATAGATCGGATAGTGGTATATCGGGCAACCCGTGCAAATATCTCATCATAATCCATTCCTTCCTTTTGAGAGAAGCCCTGAGCAACAAACCTGCCCTTATATTTTTCAACACTCCCATTAGCTCCATGTTCAATTTTGTAAAGCCTTTTAGAAGTGACCACAGACTTGTCCTTGGGTCTAGGAACCACGTCCCAGACATCATTCTTCATGATTGACTCATACTCCTCATTCATTGCATCTTTCCAAACTTGGTGCTTTACGACTTCTTCGAACGTGCATGGTTAAGCTTGAACAATAGTACTCATAGCAGCCAAGTACCCATGATACCTGTTTGACTTCTTACTTTTACGAAATGTCTGTCTTGGAGCAATTTGTCTTTCAACATCTTCAAGAGTATCTTTGAGCCATAGAGGTCTTTTCCTTGAAGTAAAGGAATCACTTGGAGGTGAATCAATAGGATATGAAAATTTCTTAATCCAAGAAACCCTACTGCTAACTATCGATTTACTTGTCCTACTTGATTAGTTTATACAAGTTATTAAATTGAATATTTAGAAAAAAACAACGAAGTAAACACAAATAGCAGCCTACACAGATAAATCATTTACTGAATAGCACGCTAATATGACAAAGTGACACACAGATTTTTCAGACAAATGTCCCTGGAAAAACCCAATGCGGGAAAACCGGTGTAGCTAGCTCTGGAGGGTTTTATTATTATGCAGAATTTGAATACAACAATTTCTGGGTACCAGACATGGTTGGCCCTACAGAGAAAATCACGACAGTAATACCTCTTTCACTCGGAGACAGAAAATATGGCCGAATCAACCCTCACCGGGGAATTATGAATAGAGCCCTTTCTGGCCCACCAAAAACCCCAGCGCTGCCCTCAGCCCTCTGCGTCAACCATTTTGGCCTGTGTCACCCCTAAAAGGCTTACGTTGCCCCTGCGCTGCCCTAATTGGGCCTGTGTCAGCCCTGCTAGGGTCCTGCTGTGTTTGCGTGGCCTCTGCTAGATTGCGTAGCTCTGGCTTGCCTCTGCGCTGCCTGGTATGCTGCCTCTGCCGCTGTTGTACTCTTGGCCTAGGATCAGATCATCCCTTTGCCAATACTGCCCCTCGCTGCACTGAAAACTCTTCCAGAATTCTTAGCAAACCACACCCTAGAATTTCAGCTTAGTTTCAACACTTAGCCTATGCGCGTGTTCTCCAACTGACCCCAAGCCCTTCTCTTATACTTTCCTCGTTGGCAAACCAACGACCGTGATCTAATCTCCAATCAACAGCTAAGATTAGAAGTTGCTTAATCCGCGTCACTTAAG
Source organism: Pinus albicaulis (assembly GCA_034641835.2). NCBI lineage: Eukaryota > Viridiplantae > Streptophyta > Pinopsida > Pinales > Pinaceae > Pinus > Pinus albicaulis. The sequence goes on from CM076569.1 coordinate 719,479,400, forward strand.
TCATTCACATCACATGTTTAATTTAATTCACTTTAATCTTTTAATTTTCCTAAGTTAGACTTAGGGTCCTTAATAAAAAAGATTAATTATTTGAATATCTCTTAAACCAAATGGAATTTTCTCAAACGCTTTCTGGGTCTTGGAGACCTCATGTACTCTAGCTTCTCCACAAAATTTCGGAGCTAGAGCACATTTGATGCTACCCCAAAGTCTCAACACTCCCTCTGAGCGAGGAATGTGCTCTAGCAATACATCCTCACCGAAGTACTGCTCTAATCTTTGGCATCGGTCCTACGCTGATCCTGGGCTTGCTGCCCTTCATCACTGTGCTGCTGCTGCTCTTTGTACTACTGCCCATGACTCTACCACAGTGATTGCCACATCCGTACTGCAGCTCCCTCTCAAATTGCTGCATCGTGCTACCAACTATTGCACTGCAACTCAGTTGCTGAGAAGTAAGCAACTAAAGGAACCCTGCCCAATCACCGACAGACAAGTGAGTCGGGTTGCATCTCATTACTGAAGCTCCCTAGGTTGCTGCTCTGCGCTATCCTCCTGAAGCTGCTACACTGCTACAACACTGCATCCTCTACGCTGCTGAAGTCCCATCAACCCCTCTGTGCTGTTGCTGCCTTTGCATTGCGCTGCTCTCGCCTTTGCACTGCGCTGCTCCCTCTACAACGTCCTAGCTTCTGCCATCCACTTCACCGTGATCCTTTGTACCCACTGCTCTAGTCATTCACACTACTGTCGTAAGGCTCCCGTAGCTCGTATGTGATCCAAGAGTCTTGACACCTCAAGGATCCTGCTTCCACTCTGTAGCTGCTCTACAAATCAATATCGCCCCACCTCTTCTCTCGAGGTACATGAGTAGTCATGACCACGTCATCGTCGGAGCCATCGTCTTCTTGAGCTGCCACAACCTTGGAACTAGAAGCTTCCTTGTCCTTCTTCCTTAGAGGACAACTGGTGGCGAAGTGTCCAAGTTCACCAAATCAGAAACATTTGATCTTTGATAGATCACGCTTCTTTTTCCCTTGCTGCTTCTTAGATGCCAGGGCTGCATCGTCCTCTTCCTCCTTCTTCACTTTGCTTGATCTGGTGCTGGCTTGTCTCTTGGTCATTCGACGGATTTCCTCTTGTCGGAGGATATCCCACATGTCGTCCTAGTTTGGAAGGTCCTGTCTACCCAAGATGCTTTGGAAAAACGTTTCCCAATCATCTGTGACTGCATTTAGAGTAGTCCTCACCATGACATCATCATCCACTTTAACCCCCATGGCAATCAGCCAATCCTGAATTGCCTGCAACCTGAAGAGGAAAGGATCGATTTCCTCTCCCTTAGTCATCGTAAACAACCTCATCTGGTTCTCCAGAAGCATCTTCTTCTGGATGGATTTCCCTTGATACAACGTGGTTAATGGTTTCCACATACCATTAGCCGTCTTCTTCTTGGCTATATGTGGGACCACATGATCCTTGACACCGTCCATGATGAAACGCTTAGCATGCGCTTCAACTTCATTATGGTTTGCGAGAAGAGCAACATCAGTCTGTGTAGCCAAGACGCTCTCTGCATGGTCCCGTAATTCGCAAGCCTCCAGGACTGTTAGGATTCTGGCCTTCCAGATAGCAAAGTTGGACAAGCCGTCCAACCTATCCTGATCACGCAGTCCATATGGCGCCATCTGCTCAGAAATAAACTGTCGAAATAGATACTCATGTCTTCTGTTGCTACCCTAAACAGAAACTCGGATCTAGGGTCCTTGGCGAGAAAGGCACCCTCTGCCCCCCCCTGACAACTGATTTGCTCCTTTGGAAATTTGCCAAATCCTTTGAATCATCCCTCTTCGATCACCCTCTGATCGATCCTCAAATTTCTTTGGTAAAAATCTGTTGAGCGACTGTTCTCCTTTCGCTCTTTATCAACTTAGCTAGGCACGATTCTGAACCGATAGAATCTCCACCACACCAACAATTGTTGAAGATCTGAAGCTCTGCTTCTGAACTACGACAACTCTGCACAACAACTCAAAATTGAACTGCGTCCCTCTGGCTGGCCTCTGCGTGAGCAGACTGGCTCAGCATAGCCTCTGCGCAGCGACTGCGCAGTGCAGGCTGCTCTTGTGTCCCTCTGGAAGGCTTTGCGCTATCTCTGCATCACCTAGATGGGACTGCATCAGCCCCTGTGTGGCCTTTGCTGGGACTGCGTCCTCCTGATGTTGTTTTGCCCTCTCCGGATTCTCTGCTGCTTCAACTGCTACTCTGCAGCAAAAATTTCTTCAGCCGATTTACTGGAGATTCAGCTTGATCTGCAATGCTCTGGTACCATGTGAAAATTTCTTAATCCAAGAAACCCTATTGCTAACTATTGATTTACTTCTCCTACTTGATTAGTTTACACAAGTTATTAATCTGAATATTCAGAAAAAACAACAAAGTAAACACAAATAACAGCGTACACATACATATCATTTACTGAATAGCACACTCATATGACAAAGTGACACACAGATTTTTCGGACAATTGTCCTTGGAAAAACCCAATGCGGGAAAACCGATGCAGCTAGCTCTGGAGGGTTTTATTATTATGTAGAAACTGAATACAACAATTTCTGGGCATCGGGCATGGTTGGCCCTACAGAGAAAATCACGACAATAATACCTCTTTCACTCAGAGACATAAAATACAGCTTAATCAACCCTCACTGAGAAATTATGAATTTGAGCCCTTTCTAGCCCAGCAGAAACCCTAGCGCTGCCCCTCAACCCTTTGCGTCAGCCTTTCTGGCCCGCGTAAGCCTTTGCATTGCTCTGGAAGGGCATGTCTGCCCAAGACTCTACCACAGTCACTGCCACATCCGTACTACAACTACCTCTCAAATTGCTGCATCGTGCTGCCAACTGCTGCACTGCAACTCAGTTGCTGAGAAGTAAGCAACTGAAGGACCCTTGCCCAATCACTGAAGTCCCATCAGCTCCTTTGCGCTGCTACTTCTACGTTGTTGCTTCCTCTGCACTGCACTATTCCCTCTTCAGCGTGCCAGCCTCTGCCATCCGCTTCAACGTGATCCACTGCACCCACTGCTCCAGTCATTCCTGCTACTGTCTTAAGGTTCTCGTAGCTCGTATGTGATCCAAGAGTCTGGGCACCTCAAGGATCCTGCCTCCACTCTGTGGCTGCTCTACAGATCAATGTCGCCCCACCTCTTCTCTCGAGGTACATGAGCGCTCATGGCCATGTCATTGTCATAGCCATCGTCTTCTTGCACTGCCGCAACCTTGGAACTAGAAGCTTCCTTGTCCTTCTTCCTTAGAGAACAATTGGTGGCGAAGTGTCCAAGTTCACCACATCGGAAACATTTGATCTTTGATAGATCATGCTTCTTTTTCCCTTGCCGCGTCTTAGATGCCAGGGTTGCGTCTTCCTCTTCCTCCTTTTTCACTTTGCTTGATCTGGTGCTGGCTTGTCTCTTGGTCATTCGTCGGATTTCCTCTTGTCGGAGGATAGCCCACATGTCGTCCCAGTTTGGAAGGTCCTGTCTGCCCAAGATGCTTTGGACAAACGTTTCCCAATCATCTGTGATTGCATTTAGAGCAGTCCTCACCATGACATCATCATCCAATTTGACCCCCATGGAAATCAACTGATCTCGAATCGCCTGCAACCTGAAGAGGAAATGATCGATTTCCTCTCCCTTAGTCATCATAAACAACCTCATCTGGTTTTCCAGAAGCATCTTCTTCTCGACGAATTTCCCTTGATACAGTGTGGTTAATTGTTTTCACATACCATTAGCCGTCTTCTTCTTGGCTATGTGTGGGACCACATGATCCTTGACCCCGTCCATGATGAAACGCTTAGCATGCGCTTCAGCTTCATTATGCTTCGCGAGAAAAGCAACATCGGTCGGTGTAGCCAAGACACTCTCTGCATGCTCCCGTAATTCATAAGCCTCTAGGACCGTTAGGATTCTGGCCTTCCAAATAGCAAAGTTGGACAAGCCGTCCAGACTCTAACCTATCCTGCTCACCCAGTCCATATGGCGCCAACTGCTCAGAAATAAACTGTCAAAACAAATACTCCTCTCTTCTGTTGCTACCCTCAACAGAAACTCGGATCTAGGGTCCTTGGCAAGAAAGGCACCCTCTGCTCCCTCTGACAATTGATTTCCTCGCTTGGAAATCTGCCAAATCTTTTGAATCAGCCCTCTTCAATCACGCTCTGATCGATCCTCAGATTTCTTTGGCAAAAATTTGCTGAGCGGTTGTTCTCCTCTCGCTTTTTGTCAACTTAGCTAGGCACGATTCTAAACCAATAGAATCTCCACCAGACCAACAACTACTGAAGATTTGAAGCTCTGCTTTCGGACTACAACAACTATGCACAACAACTCAAAATTGGACTGCATCCCTTTGGCTGGCCTCTGCGTGAGCAGACAGGCTTAGCATAGCCTCTGCGCAACGCAGGCTGCTCCTGCGTCCCTCTGGAAGGCTCTACGTTGTCTCTGCGTCACCCAGCTGGGACTGCGTCAGCCCTTGCGTGGCCTTTGTTGGGATTGAGTCCTCTTGATGTTGCGCTGCCCTCTCTAGATTCTCTGCTGCTTCAGCTGCTACTCTGCAGCAAAAATTTCTTCAACCGATTTGCTGGAGATTCAACTTGATCTGCAATGCTCCGATACCATGTGAAAATTTCTTAATCCAAGGAACCCTACTGCTAACTATCTATTTACTTCTTTCTGTGCACTAGACATGGTTGGCCCTACAGAGAAAATCATGGCAATAATACCTCTTTCACTGGGAGACAAAAAATATGGTTGAATCAACCCTCACCGGGGAATTATGAATTTGAGCTCTTTTTGGCCCACCGAAAACCCCAGCATTGTTCCTCAGTCCTCTGCGTCAGCCTTTCTGGCCAGCGTCAGCCTTTGCGCTGCTTTGGAAGGGCCTGCGTCACCCCTGAAAGGCTTGCACTGCCCTAACTGAGCCTATGTCAGACCTGCTGGGCTCCTGTTCCATCTGCGCTGCCTCTGCATGGCCTCTGCTGGACTGTGTGGCTTTGGCTTGCCTCTGTGCTGCCTGGTATGCTACCTCTCTGCCGCTGTTGTACTCTTGGCCTGGGATTAGATCATCCGTTGCCAATACTGCCCCTCTCTGCACTTGAAACTCTTCCTGAAATTCTTAGAAAACCATGCCCTAGAATTTCGTCTTAGTTTCAACACTCCGCCAATGTGTGTGTTCTCCAACTGACTCCAAGCCCTTCTCTTATACTTTTCTCGTTGGCAAACCAACGACCATGATCTAATCTCCAATCAACGGCTAAGATTAGAAGCTGCTTGATCCACGTCACTTAAGTCATTCACATCACTTGTTTAATTTAATTCACTTTAATCTTTTAATTTTCCTAAGTTAGACTTAGGGTCCTTAATTAAAAAGATTAATTATTTGAATATCTCTTAAACCAGATGGACTTTTCTCAAACACTTTCTGACTCTTGGAGACCCCATGTACTCCAGCTTCTCCAGAAAATTTTAGAGCTAGAGCACATCCGATGCTACCCCAAAATCTCAACACTCCCTATTAGCGAGGAATGTGCTCTAGCAATACATCCTCATCGAAGTACTGCTCTAATCTATGGCATCGGTCCCACGTTGATGCTTGGCTTGCTGCTGCTCTCTGTACTGCTGCCCGTGACTCTACCACAGTCACTGCCACATCCGTACTGCAACTCCCTCTCAAATTGCTGCATCGTGTTGCCAACTGCTGCACTGCAACTCAGTTGCTGAGAAGTAGGCAACTGAAGGACCTCTACCCAATCACTGACAGACAAGTGAGTCTGGCTGCATCTCATCACTGAAGCTCCCTAGGCTGCTGCTCTGCGCTGTCCTCTTGAAGCCACTGCGCTGCTACAACACTGCACTGCATAAGCACTACATCCTCTGCGGTGCTGAAGTCCCATCAGCCCTGCATCTCATCACTGAAGCTCCCTAGGCTGCTGCTCTGCGCTGTCCTCTTGAAGCCACTGCGCTGCTACAACACTGCACTGCATAAGCACTACATCCTCTGCGGTGCTGAAGTCCCATCAGCCCTTCTGTGCTGCTGCTTCTACGCTGTTGCTGCCTCTACACTGCGTTGCGCCCTCTATAGCGTCCCAGCCTTTGCCATCAGCTTCACCGTGATCATCTGCACCCACTGCTCTAGTCATTCCCGCTACTGTCTTAAGGCTCCCGTAGCTCGTATGTGATCCAAGAGTCTGGGCACCTCAAGGATCCTGCCTCCACTCTGTATCTACTCTATAGATCAATATCACCCCAACTCTTCTCTCGAGGTACATGAGCGCTCATGGCCACATCATCGTCAGAGCCATCGTTTTCTTGAGCTGCTATAGCCTTGCAACTAGAAGCTTCCTTGTCCTTCTTCCTTAGAGGACAATTGGTGGTGAAGTGTCCAAGTTCACCACATCATAAACATTTGATCTTTGATAGATCACGCTTCTTTTTCCCTTGCTGCTTCTTAGATGCCAGGGCTGCATCTTCCTCTTCCTCCTTCACTTTGCTTGATCCGGTGCTGGCTTGTCTCTTGGTCATTAGGCGGATTTCCTCTTGTCGGAGGATATCCCACATGTCGTCCTAGTTTGGAAGGTCCTGTCTGCCCAAGATGCTTTGGACAAACGTTTTCCAATCATTTGTGACTGCATTTAGAGCAGTCCTCACCATGACATCATCATCCACTTTAACCCCCATGGCAATCAACTGATTCTGAATCGCCTGCAACTTGAAGAGGAAAGGATCGATTTCCTCTCCCTTAGTCATCATAAACAACCTCACCTGGTTCTCCAGAAGCATCTTCTTCTGGACGGATTTCCCTTGATACAGTGTGGTTAATGCTTTCCACATACCATTAGCTGTCTTCTTCTCGGCTATGTGTGGGACCACATGATCCTTGATCCTGTCCATGATGAAACGCTTAGCATGCGCTTCAGCTTCATTATGCTTTGCGAGAAGAGCATCATTGGTTAGTGTAGCCAAGATGCTCTCTGAATGCTCCCGTAATTCGTAAGCCTCCAGGACTGTCAGGATTCTGGCCTTCCAGATAGCAAAGTTGGACAAGCCGTCCAACCTATCCTAATCACAGAGTCCATATGGTGCCATCTGCTCAGAAATAAACTGTCGAAACAAATACTCCTATCTTTTGTTGCTACCCTCAACAGAAACTCGGATCTAGGGTCCTTGGTGAGAAAGGCATCCTTTGCTCCCTCTTACAACTGATTTCCTCCCTTGGAGTTGTTTCAACCATTTACCTTGGATAAGACCTTCAAATCCTATCTCATCCTACCTTGATTTCACCTCTTATCCCTTGAGCTCATCCTCCCATCAAGAGTGGATCTCAAGCCTAGATTGGTAAATGGATAAGAATTCCTAAACTACCATCCTCTCCTATATATTTATTGCCATCCACAAACTAGGGGTTGTTTTTTGGAGATTGATTACCCTCATGCTGCTGTTCTAAATCTAAGGAGAGTCATCATTCCATGCATTGAGGTGACATAGAGGTGTGCTTCGTGGAAAGGAAGGAAAAGTCAACTTGGGGAGTTCTCTACATGATCAACTCCTATATTTGGTTGTAACTCTCTCCATTTCTATTAATACAAGAAATATATTGTTTTCATATATATGATGTTTATGTTCATATGTTTCAATGCTTTGCTGATCCATTGAATGAAGTGATTGGATAAAGCTACATAGATGTCGTATATATTTGGTTGCTTGTGTTTGCATGTGCAAGTTCTAATTATAACAATCAGAGCTAGGATTGGAACGTACAAGCCAAGAAGAGAGTGAAGCTTGTGACAGATTCCTAGTAAGCCTCATCTCATTATTCAGTTGCTTTGTGACAGATTCCTAGTAAGCCTCATCTCATTATTCAGTTGCTTTAAGGGAAACATTATATTCTTTGCTTTATGTTGTTCTAGACTTGGCCACTAGGTCTAGGGAAGATACTTCTGTCCGTAATCGTAGATTCCGCATAACAAATTGGCGACTCCGCTGGGGAATGGTTCATTCCCTTGGTGGTTTCCTTGTCCTTAGTATTTATTCAAACCTTCATTGTTTCATTCAGTCTGAATGGATCCTAGGAAGACATTTCATTGAGCTTCAGTTGCATTTTTTGTGTCGGATCTTGGTATTCCTTGATCAACGCTCCCCCTGTTCTAGAGATAGAGTGTTGCAGTGCACCCTAGCCCTTTCAGCGACTGCACTGACCCCTGTTTGATGCAAAAAATTGCCTTTTTGTGATTTTCTCTCTGATTAACTAGGTTCTAGTTGGTCCTCCTTCTGTCCCTGAGTGTCTTGGTCTCTCATAAGCCTTCATTTTGTTTGCTTTTGGTTTTGAGTGCCTTTGATAAAAAATTGTTTAGATTTTCCTTGTTCTTGTCATTAGGTCATTAGCAAACTGAATTGTTTGATCATTGAGTGCTTGAAAGAATTGGTGTTTTAGTCATTGTTCTGAATAGTTTTTTTTATTATAAATGATTAGACAAATATCTTAGTTTTCATCTGAAAATCAAGTGGATTCCAAAAGAAAATTCTTATGCGTCATGCATTGCATATAGGGCTTTGATTTTGATTGGAATAGTGAAGTCAAGGAGATCGATTGTTGCATTACTTGTTTGTTGCATTGTTGATTGATTTCTTCTTCCCCTACTTAGTTAGGCCTTTCATTGTTAAAAAGAAAATGAAAATAGTTCCTTTTGTCATATTAGTTACATCATAGGTGTGTTCAGGTGACATCGAGTTTTGAGCCTTGAAACTGAAACATAATTCATGACAAACCCCAAAATTCACCTCGATTAATCTAAGGATCATTTGAAACTTAACGAAACACATAGAGGTCTAGGCTAGAGATGTATTTCGACGTCTTTAAACGTAGGAGCTGTCATTTTTTGTCAGTGTTACACTTTGGGGGTGTTTTTCCATTCCACGTACGTAAGTGTATCAAATCGTTGTCCATGTACCTCCGGGTACATTGGATGGTGCTCCACGCATGATAAGAATATGGGAACGCTTTCATCGAACGGTTACGCATTAGACAACACTACTACGAAATGCGCTTCCACGTATCGTCGAGTATATTTTGGAAGTTCACCATAGGTTGATATCCTCACCATAGGTAACCAAGTCTACCACCTTGTAAATTGTGACCGAACAAAACATTCGAGGAGATTTCCTGCCCATATGTAAATCCTTGGTTCACCAAAGTGGTATATTATAGTTCACAGTTACTTGGTAAAACCTTTTGTCTAGCTATCCCTTTTTAATTTATTTTTGTTGTGAATATCTAAAATCAATTAATTGACCGCGAAACAACATCCTCCTCGTGGAACAACTCCTTAGTGGATCTTAGGTTGAGACTAATGGCAACAGTTCTTGAGTCCACCAATCGAGGAAACCCCTTTGATGAGAATCTTGGCCCTTTTCCTCCTTTTGGAAATATTCGTGCTCCTTATATGGCAACATTATCCCTTCTCGGATTTACCATTGGTTTGCTAGTTTTGTTGTTTTCGACCACTATGGTTCCGAATGTCCAAACTGCTCCTCAACCAAATTCTCCTCCTCCTGGACAATATGAACCTCAAGCTGATCCTAACGCTAACCCTTTGCCTTCTTCACTTGTTGTTTCTTCATCCCTTTCTTCCTCCTCGTCTTGTGAAAGTCTCGATTCTAGTAACCAGGAAACTAAGAAGAAGAAGAAAAGGAAGAAGAAGAAGAAGCAAAATAAGCAGGGGCCAACCAAACAACCATTGCTACCCAAGCAATTAGTATGTACAAATATTCTAATTAGCCCCGCAAAGTTAAATTCCCTTGCAAGTTATGTAAGGGTGACCACCTTCTTAGAGATTGTCTTGGTATTCCCAAGGTATTAGAAGTGTGGTCCATAGGCTCACATTGACCTTTGTCATCAACCTCTGCAGATCATGCTAGTGATAAACCATCAACAAATGATAGTAAGGTCCATGGGAAAAAGGGTAAAGTTTCCCCGTAGGTTATGAGAAGGCAGTCATCCTATTCACCTTTGTCCTTATATGGATGAAGCCTCAAAAGTGTTGGAAAACCTTACAACTTCTTAGCCTCGATTTTCGGCTGGTTATTAGAAACTTTCTCCCAACCCTTCACTAGTTGATGAAGTGATTAATCAAAATCTGAATCCAATCAATCCCACTCTCTCTGAACGTGAATCCCATGATTCCGTTCCCAACCAACCATTGGTTGAGAATATGGTTGACCCGATTCCACCTTTAGTCGATCGTATTTTTCCCGTAGAGAGTGAGGATCATATTGCTCAGGTTCTTGTTTCTTTCGATTCTACTAGACAAGGGGGCATTTCTCCCGTTCCCATGAAACCCCCTCCAAGAAAATAGGCCATTGCCTTTGATTTGAGTTGATTGACAGAACCTCGTCTCCCTTCTTACATGCCTTTTAAGATCATGGTAAAGGCTTATGATAAGAACATCCATAACACTGTTATAAATGAGAGAGCTTTTGTTAGTATTCTATCCTCCACTGCTTGGCAAGCTTTGGGTTCCCCACAACTTGTGTCTACCACTTCGAATCTGTTAGCTTTTAACAGAAGAACCTGTCAACCCTTAGGGATCCTTCCTCAGTTTCTTGTTACCTTGGGAGGAAAAACTGTATGTATTGATGTCATGATTGTCGTGGGCCGTTTGGACTTCAATTTGCTCTTGGGACGAGACTATGTTTATACTATGAATGTTGTTGTGTCCACTCTCTTTCGAGTGATGTGCTTCCCGCATGATGGAAGGATTATGACTATCGATCAACTTTCATTTGTTGGTCTTGATTTGACTGCCAATCATCCTACTTCCCTAAGCATTCCGAATGTGCAAGCAATATCTTCCTCGCCACAGGTTAATTATGTGGCAGCGTGTTCCATGCCCCCGTCTATTGATGATCTACTGGGGGCAATGGAGTCTGATCTTTCCATTGGATCCTTTGATACTTTCCAGAGTGTTCTTTGTTGAGATTTTGAGGTAGCATCAGGTGTGCTCTAGCCCTAAAATATTGTGGAGGGGCTTACACACACAAGACCTCCAAAACCTAGAAAGCATTTGGAGAAATTTCATCTAGTGTGTGAGATATTAAAATAATTTTTTTTTTTTAATGAGGACCCTAAGTCTAACTTAGGGAATTAGAAAAATTAAAGTGAATTAATTAAACACATGTGATGAAATGTTCTAAGTGACGCGGATCAAGAAGTCTTTTAATCTAAGCCGTCGATAAGAGATTAAATCATGACTGTTGATGTGTCAACGAAAAAGTATAAGAGAAAGGCTTGCGGTCAGTTGGAGACACACACACGAAGGCAGAGTACTAAGACTAAGTTGGAATTTTAGGGCGGGTTTGCTAAGAATTTTCAGAAGTGTTTTAGCTGCAGCAAGGGCTAGTATTGGCTAAGGGGATGATCTGATCCCGGAGCCAAGAGTCAACAAGAGGCAGAGAAGCGGCAACCATGAACAGTGCAGAAGAAGCAGAGGCTACGCAGCAGCTGTGCAACGTAGAGGGTTTCAGCCGCTATGCAGGTGCTATGCAAGCCCAGAAAGGGCAGTGCTGGAGCAACAGGGGGCCATCAGGGCAGCGTAAGGACTGCGTCACCCAGTTTGGGGTTATGCAGCCCTCTCCTGAGCAGCGCAGGGGCATGCAGAGGCTAGCAGGGCTGACACAGGGAACTTCAAAGCAGCGCTGGGGTTTCAAGAGGCAGAAAGGGGTTGAGTTCTGTAAATCCCGTTTGAGGGCGTGAATCAATCCAATTTTCTGTCTCCATAACAGAGGTATTATTGCAGATTTTTGTATTTCTTTGTCGGGTTAACTAGTAAGGTGCCTAGATTTACTGTACTCAGATTCTACTTAATAATAATAAACCCTTATATCTGCTGCACCGATTTTCCCACATTGGGTTTTTCTGGGGACATTTGTCCGAAAAATTTGTGTGTCACTTTGTCGAATGAGCGTAATATTCAGTAAATGATTTGTATGTGTGTAGGCTGCTAGTTGTGTTTACTTCGGTATTTTCTGAAAATAACTTGTATAATTAAATCACAAGTAGGAGAAGTAAATCAAGATACTGCAGTAGGATTTCTGTATTATGAGATTTTCACATTTTTCTCCCATCTGATGAGACCCTCTTGGAAGCCATGGCCTTCTACAGGTCATGATCAAGGTGCCAGAGCAGAGTTCCTTTTCTTGTGCCAAGCTTCTTAAAAAATGAAACAAGGTGTCATGAGCAGAGTTCCTTTTCTTGTGTCAAGCTCGTTAAAAAATGAAACAAGGTGTCAGAGTAGAGTTCCTTTTCTTGTGTCAAGCTCGTTTAAAAAAAATGAAACAAGGTGTCATGAGCATAGTTCTTTTAATGTGTCAAGCCCGTTAAAAAATGAAACATATATCCACTTCAATTTGAGTCTTTGATTGGATCTTGTAAATTCCCAGTCGAGTCTTTCACTTGATCTCGTAAATGAACCTTCATTCCATCCACTTGTTAGTAACTGGTAGTCTACTTAGGTGCACGAAATGAAGCTTGGGGGGCATGTACCTCGAATTGAGTCATTATGATGAGGGCATGCCAACTTATTTCAAGTATAGTTTTCCTCTGTTTCAAGCTTGTGCAAAAATGAAACCATCTTGAAGTATTCTCAAGCATAGTTTCCCATGTTTCAAGCTTCTGTAAAAATGAAACCATTCTCGTTTTATCCTTTGTGATTTCTTTTTTTATCAGCCTGTTTCTGTCAGATGAGCCTTGATTTTCGCATTCCATTGTCATCATCTGCTTGGCCGATCATACACTTTCACTTGGTTTTTACCCTTTCTTGGGAACATCTGCGATGAGTGGTCTTACTAGCTAACCTCTTAACCTCTACGTGTTTTGAGCAATTCCATCATGCCCAGATTCAGTTGCTACCCTTTATACCACTTGTTCCTCCAGGTGGAGTCCTCTTTAAGCTCTTTTCAGACTCCCAAAATATGAAAAGCTTGCTGAGCACTTGTCTTTTTGAACTCGTTAAAGTAAATGAAAAGGCATCTACTTAGTATAAGTTTAACCCTTTTTCGGCCCAAGATAGACTATTTACAAAAAATGAATACCTTAGTCAATCATGGCTAAGATGTTCTCTTGGGTATTGTTTTCTGACTTTTCAGACTCAAGGGACTATCTACAAAAATGAACCTTTGGAGTTTTCTTTTTCGCCTCTTTTTCAAACTCTCTAAACGTGAAAAAGATGCTGAGTTTTACCTTCGATGGACTCATAAAAACATCAAACAACGTTGGAATCATCGAACATGACGAGACTGAACCACTCCTTCTCAGGGTTTGTTAAATATACTCGAAGGGATTCATCCGAAGGATGAACTTACAGATCAAGCATATGTTATCCTCATTATTTTTAAAAAATAAGGATGTACTGACCAACAATGGTTTGGGAAATTGGGAAAACAGGGTACTCTACTTGTTAATGACAACGAGTAGCTCTTGAACATGACACTCTTCCACTTCATCTCTGTGGCTGTTGGGTTGGAAAAATCTGCTTGTCTTTTGGTTCATCAAACCATTTCAAAGCCTCTGCTTTCAGTTTTGGTTTGGGAAATTGGGAAAACAGGGTACTCTACTTGTTAATGACAACGAGTAGCTCTTGAACATGACACTCTTCCACTTCATCTCTGCGGCTGTTGGGTTGGAAAAATCTGCTTGTCTTTTTGTTCATCAAACCATTTCAAAGCCTTTGCTTTCAGTTTTGGGTCAATGCTGCCAACTCCATTCAATGCCGCCGATGTGTTCAAGAGAAGTCATTCAGTCGATATCTGCTACAATACTCTTAAGCCTTCATTCCATGTCTTTCGTCCCTGATCCAGTTCCGTATCAACATCATTCTATCTCAAATCATGATACCCATTTCGTGTCGTTGATGGGGGATACATCAAGTCTCTCTTGCGATGGGTCGCTTCCCATCGACATCAACTCATCATCTAGGAAGTTGACTTAGAAATACCTTCAAATACCTTGGTGCTTGCATACATCAATGACAAGTTTCCTTGCTCTCGGCAACATGTTTTCATCAGTGGCCTTCGATCGACAGATTCTATGTGGTGTTCAACTTCAACTCATTCATTCACACCATACAGATGGTACTGTGGTACCCTGAGAGCCATTAACATCATCAGTGGTTTCTCTCGCGTTCGTTAACAACTTACATCATTGGCCGGTAATCAGATGGTGTCTACCATGTTCGACCTCAGTTCATTGATTCACATGGTTAGACTCGTACATTAGACGATCGTGTGAACGAGATAAAGGACCTCGGATCTAGTTTCATCCATCCAGGCTGCGATTTCAGGATTAATACGAGATTACAAAGTATGATGGCTATGATCGGATAGTCATCCAGTCATGGGCCCACCCTTTGTCTTCAATGGACGTGTCTTTTTGATCATTGTACATGTGATGTTAGCTTATGTGTTGAGCATGGGTATGCCTCCCTCAGTAAATATATCATGATGTAAATGTATTGTAACAGACGATGATCTCGACCGATTGTTCTTGATCTAGACTTGTCACAAAGTAAAGCACTTTTGTCATCAACCACTGTTTCTGACTTTGCACTTTTGGGGGAAATTTGTTATAGGCCATTTTGTCACATTTAGTCAGTAGGTCTGTTAACTAGATCAATCAACATCCATCAACACCTTGTCATCACCCTTGCACAAAGCCTTAGGCATGACTGTCCCTAATCCCTGAGTTTCTGGGCTTAACTGCTTCATTTTCATGCTTTTAAGGCCCAACACACCCTGTTCCCTTAGGAGACTGCATTCAGTGCAGGTTGCTCCACTCTACACTTGCACTGATCATTAGTAGGTTGTCCCTTGCTGGGGGTGCATTGATTCTAGAAATTTAGGAAAAATAAAAAGAATCCCGAAGCTTCCAAGAGTTATTTCAACCATTTACCTTGGATAAGACCTTCGAATCCTATCTCATCCTACCTTGGAGATTTCACCTCTTATCCTTTGAGCTCATCCTCCCATCAAGAGAATGGATAAGAATGCCTAAACTACCATCCTCCCCTATATATTTATTGCCATCCACAAGATAGGGGTTGGATTTTGGTCATTGATTACCCTCATGCTGTTGTCTTGAATCTAAGGAGAGTCATCATTCCATGCATTGAAATGACATAGAGGTGTGCTTTGTGGCAAGGAAGGACAAGTCAACTTGGGGAGTTCTGTACATGATCAACTCCTATATTTGGTTGTAACTCTCTCCATTTCTATTTGTACAAGTAGTACATTGTTTTCATATATATGATGTTTATGTTCATATATTTCAATGCTTTGCTGATCCATTGAATGAAGTGATTGGATAATGCTACATAGATGTTGTAGATCTTTGGCTTGTTGTGTTTGCAAGTGCAGGTTCTAATTATAGCAATAGGAGCTAGGATTGGAGCGTACAATCCAAGAAGAGAGTGAAGCTTGCGATGTATTCTAGGTAAGCCTCATCTCATTGTTCAATTGCTTTAAGGGAAACGTTATATTCTTTGTTTTCTATTGTTCTAGACCAAGCCAATAGGTCTAGGGAAGATACTTCTGTCTGCAGTCGTAGATTCCGCATAACATCCATTCTTTCTTCATGATGTTAAGACAAGAATGATGTGTCTATCTCTCCCTCTCAACTAGGAGGATCTACTCATTCCTTTACATGAAAGGAATATATCCAAGCTGCCTCTTAACTAGGGACTAATTTCCAACAACAACTATCTATTCTTTCGTGGAGATCATGGTACTATTAGTTGCTTGTAGGGCTCCTCTTTCTGCATCATGTCATGAATAAACTTCAGCTTCTACATCATGGAGCCATCTTCTTCCATAACTTCTTCGTAGGGCTTCAACCATATTTCTCATCACTTTCTTTTAATGAAACATAGTGTTGAACCAATTATTGTTAGTTATGTCATTTTTCTTTTTATCGGAAACTGACCCTTATCATCATTTGGCTATTTTTCATACTGCTACCTTTTCCAAGTCATGTTCCTTTTCAGAATCATTCATCCAATTTATGTGTACTAGTTGTAGGTTACAACTTTCTGTCCGTAGCCTTGTTCTAATCCAACCAGATGCTTGTTTTCAAAAATCATAAGTGAACTTCAAAAATAGAGTTACCTTTTCATGATGGCCCTTCATCATAACATCTGCTTTTGCAATATCAACATCTTTTTGTATACTATACGAATCCATCTCCAAGACGTTTATTACCAAGGTTTTCCTACTATACTTATTAGAGTCTTCATAGCTTCTTCATGGAGATGTCATAGCTAATGCTTCTAATTGTTATCAGATATTGATTAATCATCTTATGTAAGTAGCTGTAGACACATCTTCACGAACTCTCCTTTCAATTTCTTCACACATCGCTTTCTCGGGATCTCTATATATAGCTCCTCTTGCATAGGAACAATTGTTACCCACCACCTCATATTCTTCATGAGGTCATATGATGTTGATTCTATCATGTCATAATGTAGAAGAGTTCATGGCATGTTGTTTTTATGCCTTCATGTGTCTTTCATAAGGAAGAGTTCCTTCTTCTTCAATCATGCTCATTAGATAGAGTATTCTAACCATTCTATCTGCAACTAAGTGATGACATGACTTTATCTATCTATTAAAACTTACCAGATATATGCATACCTCTTCCTTCATGTGGTCATCTAGACTTCTTTTAGCAACTTCCTTTCCCCTGCTTGAAGATGGAAAAATACTTCAATTAAATTATCATGATGCACATTTTTGTCATCATACCTTCATCCTTCCAAACTGTGGATCCCACAATAGGTGGAATGTAGACTGTCTATGTAACACTTGCTTCTTTAAGTAGAGATGAACCTTTCCAACAAAGATTTTAATGGAGGATCTTGATGATCCTTTTCTACAAATGCTTGATGGTGATGAAGTGTGATTAGTTCTGATTTTCCTGCCTTGCTAGATGACTATTTCAAATTTGCAAACCTACTATTTCTGCTATCCCTTATGCTTCTAGTGATGATGTTATCTCAATACTGCCACAATGCATCCTGCCATAACTGTAATGCTTTCTATTATGACTGATGTCTTGAAAATGAACTTGATGTCTGAGAGACCTTTAATAGTAGAGGTATTTCACTTCTTCTTTCTTTGTTTTCTTCTCTTCCAGTTCTTCTACTTCGTCGATCACATGGGCTTCACTTCTTTCTTTCCTTTTCTTGTTGCCCTTCTTGAGTTTAGGACAATTCCTCTTGTAGTGCCCATATTCATTACATTCATAACATTGAATTTTAGACATGTCAACTTTCTTTTGAAGTCTCTTTCGTGGCACAAACTTCCCAAATTTTCCTTTCTTCCTTGACATAGCTAGAAATACTTGAGATGACTCATTAGATTCAACGCCATTCTTTGCTTTTAATCTGGTATCTTCAATCTTACATAATGCCCATAGATCACTGAACGATGTAGCTTCCTTCTTTGCATTGATGCTTGATATAAAGTTGCCCCATTCATTCGGTAGTGCATTGAGTACACAAGTGGTCATTTATGGATCTGACATTGTTTCTCCTAGCTCTTGTAGTTGATCTTTAATTTCAGATACCTTCATGAGATATGAAACTACCCCTTCTTCCTTTGATACTTTTATTTTGTATAATTCGTTTCTTAAGGATATTATTTCCCCAGTTGTACTTACAGAGTATAGCTCTACCAATTTGTCATAGATCTCTTTTGATGACTTCAATTTTGCTATAAAGGGAATGAGAGAATCCTTGATAGATTCAATGAGGATTCTTTGAGGCTTGAGCCCTTATTTCTCCTTTCATATATTTTGATAATGCTCGAGATTATTCTTGAGGAGGCTTTTTGATGGAGCCCTTGACACAATAAAAATCTTCATTTTCTGTTAGAATAAAATCTATTCTTTTCTTCCATGCAAGGTAGTTTGATGTCCCAACAAGTTTATTGTTCTCCTTGCAAAAAGTAGTCATTTGATTTGTAGATTGAGACATGAATATAAAATTCTTACTTTTCAAATGAGGATGCCCCCTTGATGATGGTGCCTTTTACTAGAGCAATTGTTCTTTTTCAGGATGAGGGAGAGATGTTCTTCTTCCTTCAAAATGATCGAGGTGTGATTTTTTCTTCAATATGAGGGAGATCACTTTGATTTCTTTAATGATGATGAAGTGCTCTTCTTGCTTCCTTTCGATGATGATGTAGAATGAGGGAGGCTTGCCAAGCTACTTCAAATGTGTAGAGTCCTTCTTTCTTTGAGATGGAGGTAGGGTCTTTGAGGTCTCTTTTCTTCTTCTAAGAGTTTTTCCTTCAAGATGATAAGGTCTTTGCGATGTGATGACTAGATCTTCTTGATGCTATTTCTCTTATATTCAACCCTTATGTATCCTTTTTTGATTAAGTGATCTTCAAACTGCCTTTCCTTGTCACCTTTGCTATAATACCATGTTGAGAAATCTAACGTAGCTCGAATAGGTGCGATTTCTGTAAACTTGATAACTGCTTGTGATGTTCTTTTACTTTAACTTGATGTACTTATAATTTGCTTTTTCTTATATTGATTATTATGGTGTTCTTATCATCAAACAACTACCAAAACATGAAGATCAATAGAACAAATGGACACAAGATGTAGGCTGCTAGTCAGGGCCAAAACCTCTCCTAGAGAGCAAAACCCACAAGAAATTATTCTCTTCTTATAGAATCTTCAAATGACGAATTCCAAGACCCTTTAGACCCAAGACTGAGACCCCTCCAAGACCAAGTCAACCTTCCTTCTTGACGAGCTTACCTTCTCAAAGTCAAAACAGGTCAAACCTTCTTCAACAACTTCCAGCAACAAATTTTGACCCTCCAACAACTGCTGCAACTTCGTCCCTCCAGTAATTGCTACAACTTTAATCCTTCAGAATGTGCTGGAACTTCGATCCTTTAGAAACTGCTGCAACTTCGCACGTGTGGGATAGAGAGGCTAATTTTGCTTCTTCCTTGCTTCGCTTAGCTTGCTTCTTCCTTCTAGGCTAGTGGACCATAAAATAAACTTCCTTACTTCAGCTTTCAGTCCTTCTTGAGAGATCAGAAAATTCGACCTTGTAGGTGCAAAAACCCTAGCTTCTTTTCGCACATGTGAGAGATAGAGAGTAAAAATCAGTTTTTCGGTCGTCTTTCTTTCTTCTGGATCTTTGCTTGCCTTTCTTTCCTCTTTTCTTTCTTCCTTTTTTGAATGATGAGATTGTCTCACAAATGTGGTCAATGGTTTCTTATATATAGGCTTCTAATGAGGACTAATTGCCCTTTATGAGGTTGACTTCTTTTTTGTAGGCCGACTTGGTCTTGGAGGGATACTTTGACACATTTTGACTCAAAATAAATTCTTTTGACTTGATACAAGATGCCCAATAGGTTCTAATACATGTGACAATGACTCTTTTGACTTCTTGACTCTACGAGAAAACCTAGAAGCGCACAATGGGTGCTTTGACCTAGAATAATTTAACCTTGAGCATGAAACCCCACACTTTATAAAATAAAAATAATAATTTTCTCTTTTACATTAATTACATAAAAACAAGAGTACATGAGATATTATGAAGACCGAACCTAGTTACATAATTCAACACAAAGTTCAAAAGAAGAAAAACATTCATCGATTGATTTTGAATGTTTGGCAAAGCTTTTCTAATTTCTAATGAATAATAAAACTTACTAACTATGAAAAATTTAAATTCTAGATCTTGGGTTTAGGTAATAGCCAACTGCATGTAAAAGTCTATGGAGTTGTTTGTTGCATCATTCATTGATGATTCTCCATAGAGGAATATACTTTTGTCTTTTATCCCCATATGTTGCCTTTATTGCCTCTTTGGCTTGATCCATGGCTTCATAAACAAAACTCATGGTGGGGTTATCACCATCCACCGATTGATTTTTCTAACTATGGTTGGTCTTCATAATGTATATTTGAGTCATTTATAGAATTGTAAGCATGTTATTCATGTTAGAACAAAAGGAAAAATATTTTTGAGTCATGTCCCTTTTGGACTTTCAAAAGAAAATAATTTAAATTTGTAAAAGTCAAGCTTTTGGCTCCAAAAGGTAATGTTGGCCTCCTCCTAGTCAAGTCGACCCTTTAAAATGTTCAAGTCGGCTCAGTTGAAGGGTGCACCCTTTCGGCTCAAGGAAGTTCTATAAATAAGAGGCAACTCACACTACCTCACGACATCAATATAGCTCACGGCATCTAAGGCATGGTAGCTCATGTATCTTAGGCAGGGAACTCACACTCTAAGGCAACAAAGTCTTTGGTCTGAGGTAGCCAATGAAGGGAAATATGAGGCAGCCTGAGGCCGTGAAGAAGGGTAACTATGAGACATCGAATTATGAGATCTAAAGCAGCCAGCGAAGGGGATATTATGAGCAATGAAGTGTCATCTATGAGAGCTAGTAGAGCAACATTTTTGAGGCAAGAACAAAGTATGTCTTTGGGCTAGATTGACTTGACTAGGAGGATGTACCATGGACCAGGTTTGCCCTAATTTTTGACTTAAATCAAGATGTATCTTTGTTGAATTGAAGAATTCTCTATTGAAAAGGTTGCTGGGTTTTCCCCAAGTGGGTTTTCCAAGGGCAAATCTTTGTGTTCCTTATGTGGTTGTCTCTTTATGATCCTAATGTCTTATTTGTTGTATGGTTGATGTCTTCTAATTTGCTTAATGATAAAATCATAATTAAGAATGCGAAAAAGAATTAAATCATCAAAAGAAATTATCAGTATAGAAGACTCTTATAAAATCAACATGGTATCAGAGCTTTGGGTAAAGAGCAACCCTAATTTTTGAAGGAAAAGGGAGCTCTAATCAAAGCCTCAATTTGAACTTCTCATAGATCTCAGGAAATTTGAGATGCCTTAGTTTCTCTACTAAAGAAAACTATGTTTTCCTTAAGATCGAAGTTCTCATTTAGTATTGAAAGCAAGTCGAAAGGTTTCTGGCCTGGATTAGTCTCTAGCATATGATCTTGTAGGCCGAGCTGCCTCTGTCCACATGGCAAATGACCAAATCCATCAAACAAATGTTTTAGAGGCCGAAACACTTTAAATCAACCTTTGTTTAAGGGTCTGAGAAATCAGTCAAAGATATTTCAG
Organism: Pinus albicaulis; assembly: GCA_034641835.2. Taxonomy (NCBI): domain Eukaryota; kingdom Viridiplantae; phylum Streptophyta; class Pinopsida; order Pinales; family Pinaceae; genus Pinus; species Pinus albicaulis. The sequence continues at coordinate 719,500,637 of CM076569.1, forward strand.
TCACATTAAAAAAGAAGGTCGAATGACCTCTCTGAAAGTTCACAGAACAATTTCAAGGCCGAGGGTCGAGATAGTATTGAGAAGTGACTTTGAAAAAGGAGGTCTAATCTTCGGAAAATCTGAATGCAGTCCAAAACTCTAGACCGAAGATGAATATGGTTTGTAGCCCTTGATTAGGGCTATCTGCAGGGTATCCCAAGGAATCTCAAGATAGTTTAGTAATCAAGAAGGACTAAGAAACCTTTGGGATAGACCTCAAGCACATCAAGTCTAACAAAGCTATAAATATAAGGTATGCAATTTCATTTGAGTTTACAAACTCTTTTGGGATCAAAGACTTCCTTTGGGAACACTCTTAGGCTTATCAATAAGGACTGAATATAGGTCTGTAATAAGTTGTTGCATCCAAACTCTTTCTTGAATCTAGTGATCTACAGATCAATGGTAGTAAGATTAAATCTCAATTCCTTGAAGTTTGTGTTGTTGCTTAGATTGTATAGGCACCGCGACAACAACTCGGGGGCTGTCACCCTGATCCCCAACCTCTCCATTTTAGCTGTCTCCCAACAACATGCTATGGGGAGTATACCGTAGGAAAATAAGATGATGAAGGACAAGTTGGGAACCAACGAGTCCAGGAGACACAGTTGAGTGGCCTAGCTACCTGGCTAAATTTAGCAATATTTTAAGGATTAGATTAAATTTATATTTGAGATCAGTGCGTTATGAAGTCAAAACTCTTGCTTATTGAATTAAGACCAAGTAACCGGATAGACAACTGTTGCTTGGATGCTTCACTAACTTATATGAAATGAAAATCCTAAGACCTAGGTGGGATGCAAAGATCTTGGTTATTTTTAGTTAAATGCCTAATCTAAGTTTGACCTTCCCTTAACTTTTTTGAAGCTAGGCTCCAAGGTAGGTTGTGGGAAGGAGACTAATAGGAAGCATGGAAAGGTTTGATTAACGACACCTTCTGTTAGGCTCCTATCACCCGATGCCTTCGGTGCTGTAGAGACTGTGGCTTTGACAACTGCAAGGTCACCGTGTTAACCACCGAAAAGTTGCTAAGCTCCTCAAGCTAGATGAGAAGGGTGGTCGTAGAAGTCTATCAACCAAGCTTATGCTTGGAGGTAAGTTATTAATGGAATTAAACTTAGGATGCATTGCAAGGATGTTGAGTGAATCTTAGGTTAAGATTTGCTTAATGATTAAGTACTTAAGCTATAATCAAATATTGAGTTAAGGAAACAAGTACTTGACAATGATATTCAAAAGACAATCTCAACCATAAGGAGAAAGTGCCACTTTGACAAATGCCACCAAGATACAATGGATATCCATGATATAATATAAATCACCAATATGCTCAAGATAAAACTATTATCTACAAATATAAATCACCAATATTAATCAATGAAATGATGACGACAAGTAAACAAGAGATAGAGCACTTATCCAATATGTTATTCAGAATGAGGATTACTTCAATAAAGAGACAATCCCTTTTTGGAAAATGATGCCAATATTGTGATTAGATTCCTTATTGCCAACAAGAGATGTCAATGACAATTAGGCTTAGATCAATATGTAAGAGACACCAATATCCAGTAGACTCTTAGATTCACTTACTAGCCAACCATTTAAAGAGATTTAGATCCTTTTAGAGAGAGTGCTTATAAGTGCAAATTTACAAGGAACAATCAAAGTGTTAGCTTCTTAGCAACAAGATACTTCATCAATTGTCAAATCCTTTAGCAACCTAATGTAAACAATGTCTTCAACTATGAGCAATCATCATCAAAGAACATGAACAATTGAAAGCATTTTATGTTAATGACAGCATTAAGCTAACTTATTACGACAGTGAATATCTTATGGTAATTAGGACAGAAGTGAGATATTTCAATGCTAAATATGCCAAACAGTCCTAAAATCCTTACTTCCTTTTGAGTCAAATTAGAATACTTAAGATAGGGAACAAACAGTGAAAAGGTACTTATGCAATTGATGTATTTTCAGACCTTTATAATGCTTATGACAGCAGCTAGATTTCTTGAGAGCAGCAAACTAACAGTGGGCTACCTCTATGCCAAATACCTTAAACAAGCCAAAATATTCAATTTCTTTAAAAGGAACTTGAAATGCAGATGAAGAGACAATTGTGCCACTGTTAAGATTTCAGACCCTACTATGCAATGCTAACAGTCATCAGAACTTGTAGATTTAATCCAAACAACTAATGCCCAAACTCTCCAGCTTGCTTTCAATGTATTTGACAATGTGTGAGTAAATTTTTTTATGCCAATTAGATCACTGTTAATGTATATCGGTCCATAATAATGACACAATCACACTTGAACAATCACCAAATATGGAAGGAATAAGAGTTAAAATACTTATTAGCTTTCTTGTGAATATTGTATGCCAATCCTTAGTGCTTTTAGGGCCTTATTCTGATTAGTTATCTTGAAATTAGGCACTGTATGCAGTTGCGTCAGATTTGATTGTTTAGACTCTCTGCAAAGGGGAGAATGGAGGAGGATCAGGGCCACAAGGCCTTGCGGTCTTCCTTCCACAGTTGATTTACTAAGATGCAAGCCCAAAATTCAAAGTCGCAGACCACAAACAAATGTGGGAACCCTACACCTGCAACCACAAATTAGTTAGTCAGATGTAGAAATTTCAACCCCCACTCCGGTTATCAGTTTTCCTTATCTCTCCATGCATATAGTTTTAAATCTGAACATGATATAAACACTAAAATCTGGAAATGACAGAAATTTCTGAAAACACAAATTTGGAGATTTTGCAACTGCTGAAAAATGCAGAAATAAAACATAGTAAAATATGACAGCCACACACAAAAAATAACACAGTGATTTTTGGTCAATGTGACCCTGGAAAAACTCCCTACAACTCTTAGGGAAAACTAGTTTGAGAGCTCTTCTTTATTTTGAAAATGCTTTTACAGAGAAACTGAAATACACAGTAAAAATTCCAGCAACCACAAATTTAACTTATCTCGATTTTTGTGCTTGCACTCTGCCTCAGAAAATGTGGCAACAACAAAACATAAATTACAACAATAAATGAATAGCATTAAATGCTGAGCTGTCACCCTCGAAAAATGTGCCAAGAATTCTGCAGTATGACTGTACAGATTGTACAGAAAAGTACAACTGTACTTCTTCCTCGAAAAACGTGCCCAAAATATGCCCCAAAAACTGCGCTGTCAGTTGCTGTATGGATTCGCTGAAGTCTCCTTGCTGCCCTCTTTCAACTTCTCACTGCTTAGAAATTTTTCTCCTTGCTCTCCTCTTCTCTCAATAGCTCATGAAAGACTGAATTTGATCTTTTCCTCTTCTCCTTTCCTTTTACCCTAAATGACTTTTTGGGTAACCCTAAGATCTAATGGCTGAGATTCATTTAGATGGCTGAGATTCATTTAGATCTAGGGATGAGAATAAATGTGCATTTAATTCTCACTTCTATTTTTTAATTCACCCACTTAGCTTTTTATTTCCATAGTCACTTTTTCACTTTCTAATTTTTCATTGACTTTAATAAAGTCACTTTAGTGGTAAAGTCAAATCTTAGTGAGACGAAAAACAAAATTAGGTTTGACTTATAATTTTGTGTCCACGTAAAACATAATTATAATGAATGCTAAATGAAACCCTCCCTGGAAACACTTCAGATCTTACTGATAGATGCTCACGACAGAGGGGTTAGAAACCAATATAGGCCTACGAATTTAAACTAAGCCACAAAATGACAAATACGTGCCTTGCAATGCTTGTGGCTGGGCTAGTTAGGCCTGGTTAGGCCTGCGACCAAGCCAAACTAGCTCAAATAATCCCTGCAGCTACTAAAAAAAGGGCTAGAAATAAGACTTTCGGTCAAAATTTTTCAATAAGTCTGCACAATAAATCAAGGTCAGATTTGAGGATAAAAACAATGAAATAATCATTTGAAACTATTTGCAAATTTTTTTATGAGTAAAACCCAAATTTGCAGTGATAAAAAGGCTAGTGGATGGCAAGTTTCTAGCCCAAAAATCAATGGTGAAGACGTTCAAAAAATGTGAACTACCCTACAAACAATCAAGGTTAGTCTTTATATCATGTGCAACAATCAAAAAACCCTTTTTTAATTTGCAATAAAATGATGGTGTTGACCACACTTTGTCAACGACCCCATAGCAGTACACCCCCATTTTTTCAAATGGGACTTATCATGTTCGAGGCTCGTGTCATCTAGATTTCATCGCCGATCGACAGTTTTTATAATGATGTAAACCCATTCTGCATTTTATGATGTAAATAATCTAAGTAAGACCGTCCATGTATGTAACAACCTAGGTAAGCCTAGTATGTTGTTGATGACTTCCATCCTAGGAGGTTTTTTGTCTCATTGATTCACGAAAGTGATCGGCAGAGTTTTTCCCTCCAGCCTCACCCCAAAGCTAGGGTGGATTTTGTCATCAGCATGCTAAGTGAGTCCTAGTGTTTTCTATCGAGTCCTTGTAAAAGTAGTTTGAGCTACTTGGTCTACTAGATCATATTTTGAGTCGCAGAATTGGGTATTTATTTGAGGGTCTATACAAATGGGTTTTCCCCCCTTCATGTATGTAAATGTATTATCTCATGTAAAAGAGGGTTGGAAAAATAATTATAATCCCCTCTTAGTCAATTAATTAAATTTTCTGGTCAATTAATTAATAAAATCTTAAACCAGAAATTTAATTAATTTAGGGTCCTAGGTTAGGATTAAATCTTTAAAGGCAAAATTTGTGGGTCCTTGGAAAATGATTTTGAAAGCCCCAGGCCAAGGGAATATTGAGAATTTTAAGAAATATTGGACCTTTGGGCCTTGGTGGTTAAGTCAAGGTCAAAATTTTGGGGTAATTAACTCAAAAATAATATTTTTGAGTTAATTAAAATTGAATTAAATGATAAATTCGTTTTTTCCCCAAAATTTTAATTTCAACGCTCCTGATTAAAAGATGATTAAATCTTTTGGATGGTTGATATTATTTTGACGAGGATCATCCAAACTAGCCGTTGGAGATTTTGTCCTATAAATTTAGAGGTCTTTGTCATTCTTGAGTCATCTGATCTCAGGATCGTGCACTTGCTCTTAGAAGCTCTTGTAAACTTTTTAGGAATAAAGCATAAAGACTTTGGGGTTACAAATCTGGATGTTCCTTCTCAGATCTATGTGGTGAATTGTCTCTAAACTCTGCTACTTGATTTCTTGTATTTTATGGTTGATGGCCTTCATGGATTAATCTGCATACATGTATCTTGTGTAGTTTTCTGGGTTTATAAATAACATTCTGATTTTTCTGCAAAGGTCTCATGTTGTTTTCTTAAATCTCTATCGATCTAAGATTCAGATCTAAGTGTGCAGGGAATTTTTTTTTAAGATTGGGCGTCTGGGGAAGTCTTCGGTTGGACCAGCCGACTCTCAATAAACATAAATCTGATAAGCTCTTTATTTGTTAAATTCCAGGTCTATCTTACGATATTGGTGATTTTGCAGGGTTTCAAAGGCTTGTGCCTCTCATTTAAAAATTTTAAATCTCTAAAAATCTGTGCTAAAATGTTTCAAATCTGGCCATGAGGGTTTTAACTCTGTAAACTAGTTGTAAATTTGTAAATTTTCTTTTAGGACTGTAGGGGTTTTAATCATTTCTTGGTGTGTATCTTCAGATCTGGCTGGTCTCTTGCAGATTCAGGATTCAAATCGATTTTTTTTTTTAAGATCTGAGGCAGATCTAGCCTCCAAAGGCCAGATCTGGCCTCAAATTACTATTGTGGGCAAATCTGGACATTGTTTTGATTTAAAGAGCATAAGATCTGAGTATCATCTGAATAAAGAAATATATCAGATCAAATTTCAAGGAAAATTTTTAGTGTTCTGGGTTTACACGTTGCCGGCTCTTGCCTTTTCCATTATCGATTTCATTTCTGCAAAGCCGTCTCACATTCCCCTGCCGTACAATTCGTATTCTGTTCTATCGACCTTGTCTTCCAAACCTTTTCTCTGCATTTCAGTCCGATCCAGCTCTGCATTTGCTCTTTTTTTTTTTTGCAATCGAACCTTTCGCTGCTCTCATTCCTTTGCGTTAGATCTCTTCCATCGAGCCCTTTGCCCTTTGCCATCGATTTCCATTTAATTTGCTTCCAATTCCTCACGACTTCATCACACCATCCATCGACTCCTTTCATTGCCGTCCCTTCCATTTTCCACGTTGCCTTCCATCCTCAATCGATCTGCATAAACGCTGCCCTAACTTCTCTATTCACCGGTTTACAAGTCGGCCCTCCTTCGTCTCATCCGCCATTCCATACGCTCAGATTTCCTTTGCATATATCTCCGACCTGCAACACCAAAATTTTAAAACCCTGCAGAGCTGTTCCCTTTCTCACGCTTCGACCTCCATCTGCGTCGAATCCCTCACGCGTCGTCCTCAGCTCCGGCTCTTTACGCTGCGTTCAAGCTCGATCTCTGTCCGCCGTCCAAGCCGTCTCCAACGTTAAGCTCCGGCCTGCAAACACAAACGAAAAGCACAAGGAATGAAACACATATGCGTTAATTTTTATTAAAATTCGATTTTGTTTTGTTTTGTTTGAGTTTGGTTAGCGTATCTTTTGAATTGAGTTTTGTTAAGTTAGAGCTAGGACTTAGCGTTAGTTTTAATGTATTCGTAGTGTTAGTTTTAATTGTAATTTCATTTTAAATCCGATAAAGGTTTAGCATTAAGATTTTTTTGAATTTAATCTGTTTTTATTTGTTTTAGTTTAGCTCTAGAATTTGCGTTTGATTTTCTTTATTTAGTTTAATTGTAGACGTTAGTTAGTTTAGAGTTTAATTTTTAGTCTAACTTTTTTAGATATTGATTTTGTTATTTAGATTAGCTTTTAGTTTTAATTTAGTTAGTTTTATAGTTAGATTTTTAACTTGTTTTAGATTAAAAAAATAAAAATAATAAAAAATAAAAAATTCCAAAAATTCAAAAAAAAAGGAAATCTGGAAAACACAAAAATACAAAATTTCAAATTTTCTATAGTCAAATATGCTAAAATTTTTCTATCTAAAGTTTTGACTATAGAAACATTTTCTGGATCGAAATTAATTGAAGCATCATAAATCTGGAAATAATGCAAATATCTGGCATTTTCATCTTGTGATAATATTGCTGTGGGTTTAGGATATTTTAATGCATGGTTGTGGTGTCTTCAATTGAATATCATTGTGATCAATCATATTTTAATAAGCATTAGTCAATCGTCACTTACTTGTTTATAATTACATAACGGGATCTTGTTTGACTCCATAAGGCACTGGTTTTAAACGTGAAATCTAATTTAGATCTGTGGAATCTCGTTCATTCCATCAAGTATTTGATGTTTTAGCTGTGTCTCCTGGATTTGTCATCTTCATTTATAATAGGGTCTACCCTCCCTAGCTTGCAAGGAGACAGCTTAAATAGAGAGATTGGTGATAAGAGTGACAGCCCCCAATCTGAGCCGTTGTCGCGGTGCCTTGACAATCTGTGCGACAACATTTTTTGGCGCCGTTTCCGGGGAGAGAGTTTTTCTGTCCTTGGTCTTAACGACATTTTATAATCTTCTGATCTTGCATCGCCATTCATTAGCCTGTCGCAAGGGATCACATTTTCTGGCGTCTTTCATCTTTTCATATTTTCATCGTCTTATCTTTCGTCATATCTCGAATCATTTCATCTTTAGCACCTGGACATTTTGGTTGGCTTCTTGTTTGGGTGGCGACTCCACTTATTCATCTATTTACTCTCAGACAAGAATCCCCCCCTGATATCCATCTGCTATCTCTCGATTATTTCTTCTGTTTTAGAATTAGTTTCATGTTCAAGTGGCAACTCCAATTCTTTCATTTCTTACAAGAGTTCCTGCTAAGAAGTTCACTTCTTGAGGACCTTTTGACTATTCTTGAACACAGATCTATTTCTAAAATCTTAAAAACGATATCATGGATGTTTTTGCCCCGTGTAATTTTGCTAATATTTAGGGTTATCCCCATGATGTTCCTCAAATGGATAAATTACCATCTTTTCAAGGAAATGATGCAGTCAGTGTTAAATCTCATTTGTTTGCTTTCACTAACTGGTGGAATAGATTTGCAGTTGCAAAAAATAATTTCGAGGATGTAAAGATGAAAACTTTTGTTCTTACTTTTGGTGAGGATGTTGCTGAATGGTTTACGGAAAAACCAGATAATTCATTTGATACTTTTGAATCAATTGTAACTGCTTTTAAGGAAAAGTATGGTGATAAAAGGGAAGATAGACATTTGGTAAGAGAAATCAGTACCATAAAAAAGAAAGAAATCAATGTTGCACGAGTTCCCGGTACGTGGGTACTTCTGGTACGGGGAAACGAGTATCCGGTACGGCTAGAAGCTTTGCTCAAATTTACAGGAAACTTTAAGTTGGGAGCGGCAATAATATAATATATTAAAAATAAAAATAAAATAATTTAAAGGTGCAAATTAAATTCCACCATGCAAATTCCATCTTGCATTGAAATATGTAAAAGATTGGACATTGAAACACCGCCAGAAAAAATCAAAGTATCAATCCATCAACAACTTGCCAATGAAATTCCTTGCCAATGAAGAAACATGTGGAACTCCTAAACAAAAAAATAAGGTTATTATTACTTGATTATTATGTGATTTTATGTAACACTATATTATATTCAATTTTGAAATTCAAGTTTGGAAATTTATAGAATGAAACTGATTAACACACTAATCTTTCTCTTTCTAGCCATCATTGTAATTTGTTGAATCTTATCATTAAAGCTTCAAGATAGGCTTCAAGAAAGTAGATTTATTTGCAATTGTTGAACTTCAAGATTTGCAATAGAAGCTGCCAAGGAATGACTAGCAATTTGTATATATTTTGTTGAAATCTTTGCTAGATATCCACATCTCTGTTGCTTTACAGAGCCCATGGAGTCCAATCCCCTAACCTATCATGTATTAGTTATGAAATAAACAATTGGTACCCTCTCTGCTCAAAATAGGTACCCAAAAGTTGAAAATCTGCTTAGAATAGGTACTCGAAAGGTGAAAATCTGCTGAAAATAAGTACCCGAAACGTCAAAATTTGTAGTAGTGAAGCTCCCAAAAAGCTCCAAAGTACCCTTTGAAGCTCCCAACAATTTTGGAAAGTTTCCTACAAGCTCCCAAGCTCCCAGGAGCGGGGGAGCGTGGGGTACGTGCTCTCCAATGGCTGGGAGCGGTACCCGTGTTACTATGAGAAAATGAAACGATTGAAGAATTTAACAGGAGATTTAATGGTATCCTTAGAGAAATATCTCAAACTCATAAACCTCTTGATGGATCTCTTCTGAATTTTTACATTGATGCCTTTGATTCTGATACTTCATATGAGTTAAGGCGGGCTAAAACTGCAAATTATAAGGCTTGTCAATCTTTAGCTGAGGAGATTGAAAAGGATAAGAAAGCATCTGGAATGTCCAAAACTCCAGATTTTGATAGGTCTTTGACAGATTCTAAGGGAAAAGAAATTGAAAAAGACGATGATGACCCTATGAGAAAGTTAATGCAAAAGCTTGAAAGCATGGAGCTTAATCAAGCGAAATTGATCTCTGAACATGCTAAGGAAATAAGTGTCTTACAGGCTAGGTTGGTCCAAATGGAAAGGGCTCAAACGCAGAATTCCCAACCTAGAAATAATAATGTTTTGCAGGAAAGAGGCTTATCTAATGAGTAGAGACCGACAAATCAACTTGAGTTTGAAAATCTTGTGGATGAAGCTCTGCGTTATTGTAGAGCCTGTAATGCTCTTCATGAAGAGGTTACTTGCCATGTTGTCAAAAGAATCATAGCTAGTAGAATGGCAAGGTCAAGTCATCAAATTAATGTTGTTGGTAAGGACTATCACATGCATATAGAAGATCATGAAAGTCGGGTTAAGGAACCAGCTCAGATGATTAAGGATGTGCAACCCAATCATATGCAAATGATTCAAAACATGGAAGCTAACCAAATCAATCTTCAAAATAAGATAACTTCCATGGAAACAAGTCATGCACAGGAAATAAATGTCATGGAAAACAGGTTAAAGATAATGGAAGTTAATCATTCTAATTAGATGTCCATCATGGAAGCAAGACACACCCAGGAAATGAATACCATGAGGGAAAATCACTTGTTGGAAATGAGTTCCATACAGGAAAGGTTGGAAAAAATGGAAAAATTACATATACAAAAGTTTCAGCCGAAGTTTGATTATGAAGATTTATCAACAGATCATAAGACTTCTTGTCTGCTAAAGCCACTCCCATCTCATCACACGGAGGATTTAGCTATGGTTTCAAAGGATGTTGAGAAAGACCAAGCTCATGTATCACCATTGACAGAGTATATCCAGAATAACATTGGTCATGCTCCAGGTTCTTCAGATATTTTGTACAAACATCTTCAAGATGAGGACAGGAAATATACAGTGATCTCATTGCTGACATCACAACCCACTCAGAAGAAGAGAAAGAAGCAAAAAAGAAGTGGTTTGATTCGTTTGATGGTCGAGAGCAGCTTGACAATCAGATAAGACAGAGTCCTACAATTAGCAAGATTGGACATGGCACATCTGAAAAGCAGCCTACAGACTTGCCTGAAAGTAGGCAAATGCTCAACATACACTATATTGAGCACATCTGATGCCACAGGGCATCCTCTGTATTGTATCTCTAACCTTACACCTTGTTATTTCAGCATTTCATTTTGCAGTTAGAGTAGATTTACTTTTCATGTTAAGTAGAATAATAAATAAAAGAAGAGCTTCCATTTTTCATGAGCTTAATGTTATATAATGATATTTGGATGGACGCTACTTATGTAATCTTATGTGTTGCTTGGATGCAGATTCTGGATTCTCACATTCCTTCGATGAAGCAACGTGTCCCCAAGTAGAGCCAGATGTTGACCACACTTTGTCAACGACCCCATATCAGTACACCCCTATTTTTTCAAATGGGACTTATCATGTTCGAGGCTCGTGTCATCTAGATTTAATCGCCGATCGAAAGCTTTTATAATGATGTAAATCCATTCTGCATTTTATGATGTAAATGATCTAAGTAAGACCGTCCATGTATGTAACAACCTAGGTAAGCCTAATATGTTGTTGATGACTTCCATCCTAGGAGGTTTTTTGTCTCACTGATTCACGAAAGTGATCGGCAGAGTTTTTCCCTCCAGCCTCACCCCAAAGCTAGGGTGGATTTTGTCATCAGCATACTAAGTGAGTCCTAGTGTTTCTATCAAGTCCTTGTAAAAGTAGTTTGAGCTACTTGGCTTACTAGATCATATTTTGAGTACAGAACTGGGTATTTATTTGAGGGTCTATACGAATGGGTATTCCCCCTTCATGTATGTAAATGTATTATCTCATGTAAAAGAGGGTTGGAAAAATAATTATAATCCCCTCTCAGTCAATTAATTAAATTTTCTGGTCAATTAATTAATAAAATATTAAACCAGAAATTTAATTAATTTAGGGTCCTAAGTTAGGATTAAATCTTTAAAGGCAAAATTTGTGGGTCCTTGGAAAATGATTTTGAAAGCCCCAGGCCAAGGGAATATTGAGAATTTTAAGAAATATTGGACCCTTGGGCCTTGGTGGTTAAGTCAAGGTCAAAATTTTGGAGTAATTAACTCAAAAATAATATTTTTGAGTTAATTAAAATTGAATTAAATGATAAATTCGTTTTTTCCCCAAAATTTTAATTTCAACGCTCCGGATTAAAAGATAATTAAATCTTTTGGACGTTTGAGATTATTTTGACGGGGATCATCCAAACTAGCCGTTAGAGATCTTGTCCTATAAATTTAGAGGTCTTTCTCATTTTTGAATCATCCGATCTCAGAATCGTGCACTTGCTCTTAGAAGCTCTTGTAAACTTTTGAGGAATAAAGCATAAAGACTTTGGGGTTACAAATCTGGATGTTCCTTCTCAGATCTATGTGGTGAATTGTCTCTAAACTCTGCTACTTTGTTTCTTGTATTTTATGGTTGATGGCCTTCATGGATTAATCAGCATATAGGTATCTTGTGCAGTTTTCTGGGTTTATAAAATAACATTCTGATTTTTTTTCGCGAAAGTCTCATGTTGTTTTCTTAAATCTCTATCGATCTAAGATTCAGATCTAAGTGTGCAGGAATTTTTTTTTTTTTAAGATTGGGCGTCTGGGGAAGTCTTCGGTTGGACCAGCCGACTCTTAATAAACATAAATACGATAAGCTCTTTATTTGTTAAATTCGGTCTCAAAGGGAAAATTGGTGATTTTGCGGGTTTCAAAAGGCTGTGCCCTCTCATTTAAAAATTTTAAATCTCTAAAAATCTGTGCTAAAATGTTTCAAATCTGGCCATGAGGGTTTTAAATCTGTAAACTAGCTGTAAATTTGTAAATTTTCTTTTAGGACTGTAGGGGTTTTAATCATTTCTTGGTGTGTATCTTCAGATCTGGCTGGTCTCTTGCAGATTCAGGATTCAAATCAATTTTTTTTTTTAAGATCTGAGGCAGATCTAGCCTCCAAAGGCCAGATCTGGCCTCAAATTACTATCGTGGGCAAATCTGGACATTGTTTTGATTTAAAGAGCATAAGATCTGAGTATCATCTGAATAAAGAAATATATCAGATCAAATTTCAAGGAAAATTTTTAGTGTTCTGGGTTTACACGTTGCTGGCTCTTGCCTTTTCCATTATCGATTTCATTTCTGCAAAGCCGTCTCACATTCCCCTGCCATACAATTCGTATTCTGTTCTATCGACCCTGTCTTCCAAACCTTTTCTCTGCATTTCAGTCCGATCCAGCTCTGCATTTGCTCTTTTTTTTTTTTTTTTGCAATCGAACCTTTTGCTGCTCTCATTCCTTTGCGTTAGATCTCTTCCATCGAGCCCTTTGCCCTTTGCCATCGATTTCCATTTAATTTGCTTCCAATTCCTCACGACTTCATCACACCATCCATCGACTCCTTTCATTGCCGTCCCTTCCATTTTCCACGTTGCCTTCCATCATCAATCGATCTGCATAAACGCTGCCCTAACTTCTCTATTCACCGGTTTACAAGTCGGCCCTCCTTCGTCTAATCCGCCATTCCATATGCTCAGATTTCCTTTGCATATATCTCCGACCTGCAACACCAAAATTTTAAAACCCTGCAGAGCCGTTCCCTTTCTCACGCTTCGACCTCCATCTGCGTCGAATCCCTCACGCGTCGTCCTCAGCTCCGGCTCTTTACGCTGCGTTCAAGCTCGATCTCTGTCCGCCGTCCAAGCCGTCTCCAACGTTAAGCTCCGGCGTGCAAACACAAACGAAAAGCACAAGGAATGAAACACATGCGTTAATTTTTATTAAAAATCGATTTTTTGTTTTGTTTTGTTTTGTTTGAGTTTGGTTAGCGTATCTTTTGAATTGAGTTTTGTTAAGTTAGAGCTAGGACTTAGCGTTAGTTTTAATGTAGTCGTAGTGTTAGTTTTAATTGTAATTTCATTTTAAATCCGATAAAGGTTTAGCGTTAAGATTTTTTTGAATTTAATCTGTTTTTATTTGTTTTAGTTTAGCTCTAGAATTTGCGTTTGATTTTCTTTATTTAGTTTAATTGTAGACGTTAGTTAGTTTAGAGTTTAATTTTTAGTCTAACTTTTTTAGATATTGATTTTGTTATTTAGATTAGCTTTTAGTTTTAATTTAGTTAGTTTTATATTTAGATTTTTAACTTGTTTTAGATTAAAAAAATAAAAATAATAAAAAATAAAAAATTCCAAAAATTCAAAAAAAAGGAAATCTGGAAAACACAAAAATACAAAATTTCAAATTTTCTATAGTCAAATATGCTAAAATTTTTCTATCTAAAGTTTTGACTATAGAAACATTTTCTGGATCGAAATTAATTGAAGCATCATAAATCTGGAAATAATGCAAATATCTGGCATTTTCATCTTGTGATAATATTGCTGTGGGTTTAGGATATTTTAATGCATGGTTGTGGTGTCTTCAATTGAATATCATTGTGATCAATCATATTTTAATAAGCAGTAGTCAATCGTCACTTACTTGTTTATAATTGCATAACGGGATCTTGTTTGACTCCATAAGGCACTGGTTTTAAACGTGAAATCTAATTTAGATCTGTGGAATCTCGTTCATTCTATCAAGTATTTGATGTTTTAGCTGTTTCTCCTGGATTTGTCATCCTCATTTATAATAGGGTCTACCTCCCTTAGCTTGTAAGGAGACAGCTTAAATAGAGAGATTGGTGATAAGAGTGACAACCCCCAATCTGAGCCGTTGTCGCGGTGCCTTGACAATCTGTGCGACAACAGATGGCTAGGCTGTTTAGACCCAATCCAAGTCAGATCCTAAATGAGAAACCACTTGAAAAATTATTTGTAAATTTTTTGAGACTAAAACCCTTGCCAAAGCTCAGTTTTGCAATGATACTCGGGCATCAGCTGCTGTGCCGCTGTTTCTGAAAATTTTCATTCGAAGGACAGGGCCACAGATTGGTAGATCAGAGCCTTAAGAGGCCCAAAGAGACCTTAAAACCCTTGTCTTCTAGGATATACAAGGGCTGGAGGCTTTAGAATATGAGTATCTTCCTTGATCTAAAGATTGTCTGCCTGCAAAATAAGCTCCAAAAACCCTAGACGTCTCACACGAAAATGAAATAAAGTCCTAAAATGGCTAATATACAATGAGAAATAATTACAAGGTTTAGAAAAATTATTTACAAATTATCTACACTATTCACAATAAGATTTTTAGCTCTAATAAACAGATCTATTTGTGATTAGAGCAATAGGGGTTAGATAAACACCATAACCCTCAATATCTAGAGTTACCTGCTAGATAAATCAAGTTAGAATGCTTCTCTAATCCCAGTAACTAATGCAAGATACCACAAGAAGCAGAAGAGGAACACCACCATGAATAAAAGTAATACAACCAACAAAACTTGACTCAAAGCTTCTTTTCATTTTTTTTTTTTTTTGCCTTGAGAAGCAAATGGCTTCTAATTTATAGATAAATCCTCCATGTGGAAAATAACGGCTAGTTGGCTTGATCCCCATCAAAATTATCTCAACCATTGATAAATGTTTGATTCTATTTTAATTTCCATCGTCGAAAATATTTATTTTGAAGAATTTTCGAATTTTTCATTTAACCAATCTTTTATTAGCTCAAAAATAATTATTTTGAGCTAATTTCCTCAAAAAATTGACTTTGACTTAAACACCAAGGCCCAAGAGTCCAATTTTTCTTGAAATTTCCAATATTCCCTTGGTGGGGGACGTCCAAAAATTAATTTCTTTAAGACCCACGAATTTTTTGCCTTTGAGAATTTAATTTCTCCAGAACTTTAATTTTGACTCTAATTAATTAAATTTATGGCTTAGGATTTTAATTTATTTTTGCCAAAAAATTTAATTATTTGACACTTGAGGGGATTAATAATTTTTCCGGCCTCTAATATTTTAGCCATGGTGTCTAAATATGAGGGACCAGACACCAAAATATTTTATACTTAAAGATTTTACAATCAAATCCACCTTCAAAGGGGGAACGCCCATTTGTTATAGACCTTCAATTTATTACCCAATTTTGCGACTCAATATGATCTAGTAGACCAAGTGATTTGTAATAAAGTAATTTAGCCAATTAGCTTAAATTATTCCCAAATCACTTTTACAAAAGACTTGACTAAAACACTAGGACTTACCTAAGACTTTACCGATAAACTCCACCCTCCTAGGGTGAAATTCGTCGCCAAAATAATAGGCTTACCTAGGTTGTTACATAATAAAGCGGTCGTACTAGCATCATTTACATTAAAATTTTGCAGAATGGGTTTACAACTCTGATAAACTGACGAATGATGATGATGAATCCTGAATATCTGACTCCTCGAACATGATGGAATTCTTTTGCAAAAATGTGTGCTGCTATAGGGTAGTTGACTCGGAGTGGTCAAGATTTGGCTCTACTTGGGGACACTTTTCTTCACTGAAGGAATGTGAGAATCCAAAATCTGCACCCAAGCAACACACAAGTTCGTATAAGTAGTGTCCATCCAAATATAATAAAAAAAATCATCATATAACATTAAGTACATGAAGTAGAAGTTCTATGACCAACAACAATTCTACTAACATGAAATGTAAATTTAATCTAAAGACAAAAATGAAATTTTATCGATGAAACAAAATGCTGAAATGAAAACTACTTTAACTATAGAAATAAATGACAAGGAGTAGGGTTAGAAATACAATACAAAGGATGCCCTATGTCATCAGATGTCATCTTTGAAGAACAACTTGTGCATTTGGCCATTTGCAGGTAAGTCAAGTGGTTCACCCTCCAATGTGCTCAAGTGAAATGAATTTGGTTCGGCGATGCCTCTGATAATGTAAGGTCCCAACCATAAACTGTCAAATTTCTTGTGACTTCCTGGTTTCTCATTCTTGCGATCCCAAAGTAGCACCAAATCTCCAACCTGCAAAGATCTAGCTCGAGAAGATTTATCAAAGCTTTTCTTAACATTATACTGATTTTTACACATATTATCAAAAGATTTTCTTCGAGTTTCATCTAACTTCATAATTTGATCAATTCTATTTTTGATAGCATCTTTATCAGTGGAAAAATGCTGAAGGAGTTGATAACTTGGCAATTTAAGGTGCACAGGCAGAGTTACATCCAAACCATAAACCAATTCAAAGGGACTTTTACCAGTAGCTTTTTTCTTTGTAATCCTATATGCCCATAATGCATACTTGATTTTGTTATCCCAGGACTGCTTATTATCTCCCACTATCTTTTTGATAATGGTTATAAGATTTTTATTACTTGATTCTGCAAGGCCATTACCTTGAGGATAGTAGTTAGATGAATGAGATAAAAGAATGCCATACTTAAAGCAAAAAGATGAAAACATTGCAGAACTAAAAGCTTTGGCATTATCAGTGGTAATTTTAGTTGGGATGCCAAATCTAGTAATGATTTGATTTTTAATGAAATCCATAATAACCTTTTCAGTGGCATTCTTAGCAGGAATGGATTCTACCCATTTAATGAAATAATCAGTAGCAGTTAAAATCCATGAATAGCTATTGTTAGAATTTTAATGAAATTTCCCAATGAAATCTAGACCCGAATGCTGAAGAGGCGCCTCAACAACCACAGGTTGTAAGGGCAGGGCAACTAGCTTCTGTTTCCTTGTGAATAGTTGACAGGCTTGACAACTCCTAATAAACTTATGCACATCAGAAAATATTGAAGGCCAATAATAACCAACTCTAAGAATTTTCTGGTCAGTAGTTTTTGCAGCAGAATGGCAACCACAAAATCCTGAATGAAACTCGGAAATTAGCTTTCTAGGCTCAATTTAATCAACACACCTAAGTACTATACCTTCAATATTCCTCCATTCGAGGCCATCCTTCATGATGCAATACTTAGTTGCTTTCACTCTTAAGAGACCTTTTTTTATGAGCAACTAAATAGTCAGGATATGTAAGATTTAATAAATAATAAATGATGTCCTTGTACCAATCATGCTCTCCTAATTTCTGCAACTCAGGTGAAGATGAATCATTTAGAAAAATCAAACCAAGAGCTTTTTCATTACCTTTAGTCAACATCTCAGCCAATCCTTGACCTTTGACCAACTTAGTGGGTCTAATTTCCAAGTCATACTCTTGGATCCTAGTAATGTTGGAAATACTGAGAGGGAGGGGGGGAGGAATCAATATTTCTTTTCAATTGTTATTTTTACCAATTAATATTTTTCATAATTACAATCAGAAAATAAATAATATGAATTTTATTAGGAACAAATGAGGACACCAATCCTCTTTTTACAATAGTTTGAGTACAATAATGTTGAGGGAACCAACCCTTCAATTCACTAGGCTCCAACATGTTGCGAAGCTCCAACTTGGGCTTCATGAGGCTCCAACCTCTAGGGCTCCAATCCTTCAACTTTTAACAAATAGAATATATGAAAGACTTACTTCAATAGTGAAACAATTGCTCCATAAGACTGCACCAAACTTCTACCTTGTCCATTGTCCAAGATCCGAGCTTCAAGTTCTTCACTTGTTCAATCCTCCAAGTTCATCATTGTTCTAGTCTCCATATTTTTCACTGCTCAAATCTCCAACCTTATCGCCGTTTAAATCTTCAAATTGTTCTCAACTCCAATATTCATCACTGTTCAAACATTTGAGCTTTGATAGTTGTGATTGTTCACTGGTCCGGGCCCTCCACCAAATGTAGTTTCTCCAATTTTGAGCCTTCAACCAAGAATATTAGTGACTGTACAGGTCCGAGGTAAAGAGGTAATGTTTGAGCTCCATAGACACCTGTCCACTAGCTAACAGTCCGAGCTTCTGAGCCTTCCAAACTATCATTGGTCCGAGGTCTAGTGTTTCTTCCACAGGTGGCTAGAATAATTCAAAGTCTGCAACAAGATTGCTCACAGGTTTGAACCTTGTAATTTCGAGCCACAAAATAGGCATCCTATCACAGATCTGAAGCCTTCCAAGTCTGCAATCCGAGCTTTATTACAGGCGACACTTCAGGTGTTTGTTCGAGTTCCTTCACAGGATAACTCCACAGGTTCGAGGTATAACTCCGAGGTGGCTATTTACTAGTCTAAGCCCTCCAACAAATCCGAGCTTCGAGTCTTTGCAATCCGAGTTCACTGTTCACTGTCCAAGCTACAAAATTTCCACAGAATGCAGCCATAAAGCCCGAAATATGTGACTGTTCCAAGGTATAGTAACAAGGCTTAGTTAATGCAGGTCCGAAGCATATTATTGAAGGTTAGTGGTTAGTGTCACAGGTCCGAGACATATGACCACGGATTCGAGCCAACTGTCCGAGTTCATAGTTCTGACTGTCTTTAGTCCGAGTTTGTCCAATCTCCAGAATTAGCCCAAATAATATATTTGAAGACTTCCTCAACCACCTCAGTTCACGAGATGTGAACTACTCTATATTCCTGTGATGATCTTCACTGAATTGGATGGTGAAATGAAGAATTTGAGCCTTTATTTATACAAATTTTGACTTAAATGAAGGGACACGTCTCTTGTAGGTGTGGCTGACTTGTACAAGTAGGCTTAGGTCAGCTAGGGTAAAGAATATATTATATCATCTTAAAAAATCATTTTCTCTTAAACTAAGAGGAGTTAGAGGATGAGTAAGGGCTCATTGGAAAGAGGAAAGTGTCCTCTACAAGCTAGTGAAAGAGTCATTGTAAGATGATCTCTCAAATGTTGATAGAAATATTTTTCTTTATGACTGTCCTAAAATTAGAGCAAAGTGTCATCATCATGAATCAAGGTATAAAGGTTTAGGGCTTCTTCATCAAGAACAAGGACATCATATAGCTAGGGTTTCATTAGGGCAAGTGCTTCTTTATTAGGACTCCAAAGTGTGGCCTTCAACAATCATCCATGCCATTATTATTTTCATCAATGCTCATATTGACATCAATAAAAATTTCAACCAACAATCTTCCCCTTTGTCATTGATGGAAATATTCTCTCTTCTTCCAACATTTTCTCCCCCTTTGACATAAATGGCAAATGGGGTGTTCAAGTAATCCCCATATCAAGCTGCTTCTTGTCATGTTACTCCCCCTGTCATGGTGCTCTGACCCCTGTCAATGTGTTGTCTTAATGTGATGCAAGAGCAATGACCCCCATCTTTTGGCGAAGATATTCAAATGCTTCTCGTGGTAGCGGTTTTGTGAAAATATCTGCAATTTGTTCCTTTGTATTGACGTATTCCAATTTGATATTCTATTCTGCAAGTTCTCAGAGAAAATGGTATTTGATTGGAATATGTTTTGTCTTTGAGTGCATTACTAGATTCTTTGAAAGACTAATGGCGCTGGCGTTGTCGCAATAGTTAATGATTGGTTGATTAGTTTCTATGTTGACATCTTTCAATGCTCCCTTCATCCACAATATTTGTGTACAACAATCTGCAACAACTATTTATTCAACTTCAACTGTGGAGAGAGATATAGATGATTGTTTTTTGCTGAGCTAAGGTACAAGACTATCTCCCATGAAGAATGCATTTCCGCTAGTACATTTTTGATCGTTTATGCTTCCTGCCCAATCAGCATCGGTGTAAGCCGTCACGGTAATAGTTGTACTTTTGGGATACCAGAGGCCAAAATTAGGAGTACCTTTCAAATATTTGAGAATTCTTTTCACAACCAACAAATGGGATTCCTTAGGAGTTGATTGAAATCTTGCCACCATTCCTACTGCTTGCATCGGGTCGTGAAGTAGTTAAGTATAGAAGAGCTCCAATTATTGACCTGTAAAGAGTTGCATCTACTGAAGGGGATTCATCATCTTTGCTTAATTTACAATCTGTAGTCATCGGTGTGCTCACAATAACACATTCTTCCATCCCATATCTCTTAAGCATGTATTTAAGATATTTTGTTTGGGATATCAACATACTTGCTTTAGTTTGAATTACTTGTAGTCCGAGGAAGTAAGATAATTCACCAATCATAGACATTTCAAATTCCTTAGACATGTTTTGAGCAAATTCATGACTCATCTCATCATTGTTGCTGGCGAAAATCAGATCATCAACATAAAAAGGAGTGACCAACAATTTATCCTTGTCCATCTTCATGTAGAGATTACTTCCTGCCACCCCCTTTTTGAAACCTTGTTGTTGTAGATAATGATCCAATCTTGCATACCAAGCTCTAGGAGCTTGTTTCGATCCATATAATGCCTTTTTTAACTTACATGCGAAGTCTTTTCCTTCTGCTAGATCAAACCCTTATGGTTGCTCCATGTACACTTCTTCCTTAAGGTCACCATTTAGAAATGATGATTTCACGTCCATTTGATAGACTTTAAAGTTTAAACCCTTTTGAACAAGCAAATGCCAAAAACATTCTTATAGCTTCCAATCGAGCTACCAGGGCAAAAGTTTCTTCGAAGTAAATTCCTTCAATTTGTGAGTATCCTTTACAAACAAGCCTTGCCTTATTTCTGATAATCTGTCCATCTTGATTCATTTTGTTTTTGAACACCCACTTGGTTCCAATAAAATTTTATCTTTTGGACGTGGAACAAGTTCCCATGTTTCATTCTTTTCGATTGGAAACATTTCTTCTTCCATAGCTTTCACCCAATGAGGGTCCTTACTGGCTTGAGCAAATTTTTCTGGTTCTACCATGGATAGTAAGGCAACATCATCTTTTCTTGGTGTACTTGTCATCCTTCTTCGGGTTTGTATTCCATCATCTACATTACCTGTAATCTGTTCTTCCGGATGGTGTTTTCGGAGGAATTTTACTTTTGATGGAGTTTGAGATTGTTCCTTTTGATTTTCTTGATCCTTTTCTTACTTTGTTGACTCTTCTTCAAATTATTCAAGAATAGAATCTTCTTCATGGACTTCAATTCCCTTTTCTGTAAGTGTTTCGTCAATCTTTACATCAATGCTTTCTACTACCTTTCGTAGTCGATTATTGTAGCATTTGTATGCTTTGGTCCTTGTAGAATATCCAAGAAATATTCCTTCATCAACACGAGAATCAAACTTGCCCGGTGAGTCATCATTGATCTTCATAAAACATTTGCTTCCAAAAATTCTAAATATTTTACTTAAGCAGGTCTTCCTTTCCATAATTCATACGGAGTCTTGTCATTATTTGGTCTTAGTTGAGCTCTATTCAATGCATACACAATTGTCCCAATTGCTTCTCTCCAAAATTTGGCTTGCAAATCAACTGCTAGTAACATTGTTCTTGCCATTTCTTGTATATTTCCGTTTCTTCTTTCCACTACTCCATTTTGTTTAGGAGTTCTAGCTACAGAAAATTCTCTTTTGATTCCATGTATTTTACAGAAATCATTGAATTCCTTTGAAGTGAATTCTCCTCCTCTATCTGTTCTAAGACACTTGATCTTGATTCTTTTTCATTTTCTACAAGAGATTTAAAATTATTAAAACATTCAAAAGCTTCGGATTTGTATTTTATAATGAATACCCACATCATTCTAGTATAGTCATCTACAAATAGAGCAAAGTACTTTTCACCTTGTAGAGCCGGAGTTCTGGGTTGTCCACATAAATCTGCATGTATGATCTCCAAAGGTTTTGATGTTGAGAATTCCTTAGTCTTGAAGCAAGTTCTAGTTTGCTTTTCATGTTGACATGGACCACACACAACCTGTTCCGGCTTTAAAATTTTTGGAATGCCCTTCACTGCACTTGTTTTGCTGATTCTAACCAAGTCAAAATTTAGATGTCCCAATTGCTTGTGCCATAACCAACTTTCATCTGTTTGACACATATAACATTTTTCTTCTTGAATTTTACTCAAAATGTATACGTTATCTGGTGTTCTTACTCCTTTTCCCACAAGTTCTCCTGAAGAGGATTTTCTTATCTCACAATTTTTAGTACTGAAGATAACATTATGTCCTTGGTCACAAATTTGGCTAACGCTTTGAAGATTGTGTTTGAGCCCTTCCACCAGTAGTGCGTTTTGTGCTTTTCCCTTTCCATTAACAAGAGCAACTGCCCCTTTTCTGACAATTTTAGCAGATCCACTTCCAAAGGATATATTTCCATCGTTTTTGTTTAATGAGATAAACTTCTTTTGGTCACCTCTCATGTGTCTTGAACATCCACTATCCACAAACCATTGATTTTCATCACTATGTGCACATAAAGCTAGACCAGATTTATCTGTAGTGGGTTCTTCCTTTTTCAACTCTTCCCTTTTTGACATAAATGGACAATTTTGTGCATCATGACCAAAATCATTGCATTTTGAACATACTAGATCATACTTAGCCAAAGGATCAAATGAATTATAAGTCTTGATTTGACCTTGTTCTTTTGAGCTAAGCGGCTTGTTTTGATAATTGGTCCTATATCTCCTTGAGCTATTATCCTTATAAGCCTTGCAATGCTTAGCTTGATGACGAAAATTTTTACAGTAGAAACAACCTCCAAGAAAAATAGTTTGATACCTGTTTTGATAGCCTTGGCTTGATGTAATATTCTTCTATGGAGATAGCTTTCCTTCATTCCTTGGGTTGTTGTCGGTGGATCTTTGCTCTTGGTGGAATGACTTCTCCTTTTTTGGATGACTGCAAAGGATGTCAGCATAACTTCTTTGGATTTCTTCATTGACATTCTTCTTTGATGATTCATCTTTGAAACCAGTTCCAGTCTTATCATGTTGAGGTATTTGAGTATTAAGGATGTTATCAAGAGATTGAGAGCTTTTCCAACTCTTATTAACCTGATTCAACTCTTTCTTTAGAGAGACAATTTCAACTTCACGTTTTTCGCATATTTCTTCTCTTTCTTTTAATTAAATTAATTAATTATTTTAATGTATTTCCTAAGTTAAAACTTAAATAATTAAAGTGAATTTAATTAAACATGTGATGAAATTGTCTTAAGTCACATGGATCAAGCTTTCTCTTAATCTTAGCCATTGATTCAAGATCTGATCATGGCCATTGGTTTTCCAATGAAAAAAGTATAAAGGAAAGGCTTGGGGTCATTTGTAAAGACACACAGATGTAGAGCACTGAAGCTAAGCTGAGATTCTAGGGTAGGGTTTGCTAAGAATTCTCAGAAGTGTTTCAGCTGCAGAGATGGGAATTTATGCCAAGGGGATGATCTGATCCCGGGGTCTAGAATAAGCAAGAGGCAGAGATCAGCTCAGAGAGGCAGCGCAGAAGCAAGAACAACGCAGTCCCTCAAGGACAACGTGATTTTCAGCAGGAAGCCATCAGGGGTTATGCAGAGACCCTAAGGGGCAGCGTAAGGACTGCGTCACCCAGTCTGGGGTAACACAGCCCTTTCCGGAGCAGCGCTGAGGGTTAGAGGGGCTTCAGAGGTTGACGCAGAGGCTTTCAGGGGGCAGCGCTAGGGTTTCTAGGCCCTAATTTTGGCTGAGTTCTGTAAATCCCATTTGAGGGCGTGGATCAGTCATTATTTTGGCCCTAGATCAACCAGTGAGCTGTAGATCTAATATTTCTCTGTCGGGTTTTCCAGATCTGGAACCCAGGCTTGTTGTATTCAGAAAATTCTTAATAATAAAACCCTCCAGCAGCCAGAAGACCGGTTTTCCTGCATTGGGTTTTTCCGGGGATTATTTGTCTAGAAATAACTGTGTCACTTTGTCTATGTGTGCATGAACCTGTTCTAGATCTGGATTGGTGGAGATCTGTTATGTGTTTTGTTTCGATTTTAATTTGAATTTATTCAGTTAATAAGTTGTCTAAGTAGGAGAAGCATAACCAGATTAACATTAAATAATTTTTGCATAAAGTGTAATTATTCAGAAATTTCCACATGGTGTCAGAGCAATTGTAGATCTAGGAGGGTCACTAGCAAGAATCTGAAGGTTCTAGCTGCAGGAAGCAGCTGGAAAAGCAGCAGAAATGCAGATCTGAAGGGACAACGCAGTTTTCAGAGGTAGATTCACGTAGAGAGAAGGGTGACGTTGTCTAACGCTGTCTCCTAGCAAGCCCACGCAATTACTGCGCAGCGGCAGCTCAAAAACAATGATGGACTAGTCTGAAGCCAGCCAGTGTGATGCATATCTAAATCTGTCAGATCTAGAAAAGACTGAAGAAAAGTTGCAGAAATTCAGAAGGTGCTGGTGGGGTTAAATTTATGAAGTTTTCAGATTTTTAGCCTTAGCACAAGTGACAAAGAGCGGGAGGAGATCAACTTCTCAGCCAAAAGAAACTTGTAGTTTGATCAGAGGATCAAACAGAGCTGAATCATAGTTGATTTGGTAGATTTCCAAGGAGGGAAATCAGTTGTCGGAGGGAGCAGAAGGTGCCTGTTTCACCAAGGGCCTTAGATCCATTTTTCTAGCAAAGAGAAAAGGAAGCTCTGACACATTCTGAACAGATGGCTCCTCATGGACTGCGTGATCAGAACAGGATGGATGGCCTCTCAAACTTTTCAGTTTGGAAGGCTAGGATCCCGATAGTCCTTGAGGCATACAATCTTAGAGACCATGCAGAGCAAACTCTGGCCACACTGACAGATCCGGATCTCCTTCGGAAACATAAGGAGGTTGCTGGGCATGCCAAGTGGCTGATCATCGATGGGATCAAGGACAATATTGCACCACACTTAGCTGAGAAGAAGACAACTAACGAGATGTGGAAGGCCTTGATCTCCCTATACGAGGGAAAATTTGTCCAAAGAAAGATGTTGTTGGAGACACATATGAGGTTTTTCATGATGACTAAGGGAGAAGACATGGAGCATTTTCTTTTCAGATTGCAGTCAATCAGAGATCAGCTGACTACAACGAGTGCTAAGGTGGATGACGATTTGATAGTCAGGACTGCCCTCAATGCAATCACAGATGAGTGGGAAACCTTTGTCCAAAGTATGTTGGGCAGAGCGGACCTCCCAGATTGGGACAACTTGTGGTCAATTCTGCGTCAAGAAGAACTCCGCAGATTCACCAAGAAATAGCACAGCTCTGGATTGAGCAAAGTGAAGAAGGAAGATGAGGAAGATGCAGCCTTGGCATCAAAGAAGCAACCAAAGAAGAAGGATCTCTCAAAGATCAAGTGCTTCTAGTGTGGTGAAATGAGACATTTTGCCAGCAATTTTCCTCATAAGAAATAGGACAAGGAAGCATCTTCTTCCAAAGCAGCTGTGGCAGATGATGGGTTAGAAGATGATGTAGCCATGAGTGCTCATGAAACACGGAGGTGGGGTGACATGGATATTCCATGTAGAGGAACTGCATAGAAGTAGGCGGGATCCTTGAGCAACTCATCTCTTGGATCACAAGTGAGCTACGACAGCGTTAAGACAGTAGCGGGACAAATAGAGCAGTGGGTGCATAGATCACAGATGAAGCAGAGGTAGAGGCAGATCTGAAGACTGGGAGGAGCAGCGCAGAGCAGAGCAACAGTAGCGTAGAAGCAGTAGCAGTGCAGAGGCTGATGTGACTTCAGCAGCGCAGAGTAGAGCTGCTTGCGCAGTACAGAGCTGCAAGCGCAGAAGGCTTCAGAGGGACAACGCAATGCATCAACAACGTGAGAGATTTCAGCACAAGGGGCTGATGTGACTTCAGTAGTGCAGAGTGAGTCTGCTTACGCAGGCAGAGTTGTAGCTGTGCATCATTCTTTAGATGCCAGCAGAGATCTGTAGCCTATGGAGCTTCAGTGATGAGAATGCAACCCATTTGACTTGTCTATCAAATATTGGGGAGGAGATTTAATTGTTTCTCTCAACAATTGAAGTTGTAGTGCAACAGATCAGCAGTGGCAGTGCTATGAGCTGCACAGATGCAGCACATTGAGAGGGAGTTGCAGTATAGAGGTTGCAGTGGCAGTGGCAGAGTCATGGGCAACAGTATAGAATAGAAACAACAGTGCAGAGTTGAGTGGCAGCAGGCCAAGCATTAGCAACACAGAACCAATACCCAAAATCATGTAATGCATAGTGTGATGTATTGCTAGAGCGCACCCTTGATGCTAAGAGGGAGTGTTGAGATTTTGTGTATTTGGGGTAGCATCAGTTGTGCTCTAACTCCCAAATTTTGTGGAGGGACTAGAGTACACTTGATCTACAAGACCCAGAAATTGATTTGGGAAATTTCATTTGATTTAGGAGATATTAAATTAATTAATTATTTTAATGTATTTCCTGAGTTAAAACTTAGGGAACTTAAATAATTAAAGTGAATTTAATTAAACATGTGATGAAATTGTCTTAAGTCACACAGATCAAGCTTTCTTTTAATGTTAGCCATTGATTCAAGATCTGATCATGGCCGTTGGTTTTCTAACGAGAAAAGTATAAAGGAAAGGCTTGGTGTCATTTGTAAACACACACAGAGGCAGAGCACTGAAGCTAAGTTGAGATTCTAGGGCAAGGTTTGCTAAGAATTCTCAGAAGTGTTTCAGCTGAAAGAGGGGAATTTAGGCCAAGGGGAATCCTGAGGTCTAGAATCAACAAGAGGCAGAGATCAGTGCAGAGAGGTAGTGCAGAAGCAGGAGAGCTGCAGTAGCAGCAAGGACAAGGTGATTTTCGGAAGCCCTCCAGGGTTATGCAGAGACCCTAAGGGGCAACATAAGGACTGCATCACCTAGTTTGGGGTAACATAGCCCTTTTCGGAGCAGTGCTGAGGGTCAGAGGGGCTCCAGATGCTGACGCAGAGGCTTTTAAGGGCAACACTGGGGTTTCTAGGCCCTAATTTTGGCTGAGTTCTGTAAATCCTGTTTGAGGGTGTAGATCAGTCATTATTTTAGCCCTAGATCAGCTAGTGAGCTGTAGATCTAATATTTCTCTGTCGGGTTTTCCAGATCTGGAACCCAGGCTTGTTGTATTCAAAAAATTCTTAATAATAAAACCCTCCAGTGGCTAGAATATTGGTTTTCCCGCATTGGGTTTTTTTGGGACTATTTGTCCAGAAATAACTGTGTCAATTTATCTATGTGTACATGAACCTGTTCTAGATCTGGATTGGTGGAGATTTGTTATGTGTTTTGCTTCGATTTTAACTTGAATTTATTCGGTTAATAACTTGTCTAAGTAGGAGGAGCATAACCAGATTAACAGTAAATAATTTTTGCATAAAGTGTAAAGATTCAAAAATTTCCACAGTTGGTGGAGAAGTTGGAACTTTATACCCATCTAGAATTGATTGCCATACTTCTGGTCCAAGAGACATTAAATAAAATGTCATCCTACGCTTCTGAAGGGAAAAAATTGTTCCATCAAATTGGGGGATTTTTCATTGTGACTTACGAATCCTTCTTCCAGCGGTTAGGCTGATTATGAAGAAGCTGGCTCTGATACCAATTGTTGGAAATACTGAGGGGGGGGGGAATCAGTTTTTTTTTCAATTGTTATTTTTACCAATTAAGATTTTTCACAATTACAATCAAAAAATAAATAATAGGAATTTTATTAGGAATAAATGAGGACACCAATCCTCTTTTTACAATAGTTTGAGTACAATAACGTTGAGGGCACCAACCCTTCAATTTGCCAGGCTCCAACATGTCGCCAAACTCCAACATGGGCTTTATGAGGCTCCAACCTCTAGGGTTCCAACCCTATTTTTCTCAAGGCTCCAACCCTTCAACTTTTAACAAATAGAATGTATGAAAGACTTACTTCAATAGTCGAACAATTGCTCCATAAGACTGCACCAAACTTCTACCTTGTCCACTTTCCAAGATCCAAACTTCAAGTTCTTCACTTGTTCAATCCTCCCAGTTCATTACTGTTCTAGGCTTTATATTCTTTACTGCTCAAATCTCCAACCTTATCACTGTTCAAATCTTCAAATTGTTGACACCTCCAATATTCATCATTATTCAAACATCTGAGATTTGATAGTTGTGATTGTTCACTGGTCTGGGCCCTACACCAAATGTATTTTCTCCAATTCTGAGCCTTCAACCAAGAATATTAGTGACTGTACAGGTCGGAGGTATGTTGAGAATTTGGAGGGTTTTAGGTTAATACAAATTCTCTTCTTGATAATTACTTGTGAATTTACTTGAGATACTTATGTCTTTTCTTCCTTAGCTTATTTAGTCTTTCATCAAGTCAATTACCAAAATACAAAAGACACAAAGTTAGGCTCCTAGAGCCAGGGCAAAACCTCTCCCTCTTGGAGAGGAAAACCCACGAGAAATTCTTCTTATGGATCTTCAAATGACAAGTACCATGACCAAGAATCAGACCCCTGACCTATGAATTCTTCCAAGACCTTGTCACTTATTCTTTATCTGCCTTCAATGTTGATCATTCATTTCTGCACCAACTTGCACCAACACTAAAACTTTCACTTTGCATAACTCTGAAGCTTCTTCACTTGAGGTGTAATTCTTCCTCTTTATGCACTGTAGAACAGGAAGGTAAATCTTTAGTATATCCATACTTCTGCCCCAAAACAATCTGCACTTCTGTTATAGCACTTATCATAATTTCTTCAATTAGTATCACACTGTATATATGTGTATGCTTCCTTCAGACCAATCCGCACTTCCTTCTTCCTGTGATATAATCTGAATGTATATCAGACTTTACCCTTGCTTGAAGTTCGCACTTAATCACACTATAACACTGCCTTTAACTTATATTACATTCAGATCTTGTCACGTTGTCCACTTTTCAGAACTATCCGCAATTTACTGTGTTAGCGTAGTTCCCAAAACAGAGCTTTAACTTGCTTACGTTATGCTGTGGTGTCTTAGAACAATCTGCATTGTGTTGGTCTCTAAATTTCACACTTTCTTCCACAGAACAGTCCGCACTATTTCAGAAGAATCCACACTTGTAATTCAGAGAGATTCGCATTATTATCCTTCCAAAATAGCCGCAGTAGTGTGTATATATAGTAGTGTTATTTCTGACTTTAGGCCGACCTATCAGCTGTGTCTAAGGCCGACTTGATCTCTGTGAATTAGGCCGACTTCATCACTGATATTTAGGCCAACATGAAGAGCATTTCATGAGGTATTTCTTCATGTATATTCTAGCATTGTTAGAGGGCTGTCTTCACTGTTTTGGAGCTTGGCTTCCAACACTTTTTGAGCTTGTCTTCCAGCTTGTTTGAGGGCTGTTTGTGAGCTTCTTCACAAGGTCTTTGGAGCATAAACGTCTAAACTAAATCCTTCATGTATATGACACTTAATTATAGAAGAAGACAAAAACCGAGAAGACATCAAGAAAAAGTCTATAGTACAACAAAAATACATTTTATTATCATTGTCTTCTTCTTTACATAATTACATAGTCAACATGAAGACCGACCTAGTTACACTTTTCAACAAGGTAAAGAGGTAAAGTCTGAGCTCCACAAACACCTGTCCACTAGCTAACAGTCCGAGCTTCTGTGCCTTCCAAACTATCACTAGTCCGAGGTCTAATGTTCCTTCCACAGGCGGCTAGAATAATCCGAAGTCTACAACAAGACTGCTCACAGGTCTGAGCCTTGTAATTCTGAGCCACAGAACATGCATCCTATCACAGATCCAAAGCCTTCCAAGTCTTCAATCTGAGCTTTATTACAGGTGACACTTCAGGTGACTTTTCTAGTTCCTTCACGGGATAACTCCACAGGTTCGAGGTATAACACCGAGGTGGCTATTTACTAGTCTAAGCCCTCCAACAAATCCGAGCTTTGAGTCTTTGCAATCCGAGTTCACTGTTCACTGGCCAAGCTACAAAATTTTCCACAGAATGCAGCCACAAAGTCCGAAATATGTGACTGTTCCAAGGTATAGTAACAAGTCTTAGTTAATGCAGGTCCGAAGCATATTATTGAAGGTCAATGGTTAGTGTCACAGGTCTGAGACATATGACCATAGATTCGAGCCAACTGTCCGAGCTCATAGTGCTGACTGTCCTTAGTCCGAGTTTGTCCAATCTCCAGAATTAGCCCAAATAATATATTTGAAGACTTCCTCGGCCACCTCAGTTCATGAGATGTGAACTACTCTATATTCCTGTGATGATGTTCACCGAATTGGATGGTGAAAGGAAGAGTTTGAGCCTTTATTTATACAAATTTTGACCTTAAATGAAAGGACACGTCTCTTGGAGGTGAGGCCGACTTGTACAAGTAGTCTTAGGTCAGCTAGGGTAAAGAATATATTATATCATCTTAAAAAATCATTTTCTCTTAAACTAAGAGGAGTTAGAGGATGAGTAAGGGCTCATTGGAAAGAGGAAAGTGTCCTCTACAAGCTGGTGAAATATTCATTGTAAGATGATGTCTCAAATGTTAATAGAAATATTTTTCTTTATGACTGTCCTAAAATTAGAGCAAAGTGTCATCATCATGAATCAAGATATAAAGGTTTAGGGCTTCTTCATCAAGAACAAGGACATCATATAGCTAGGGTTTCATTAGGGCAAGGGCTTCTTTATTAGGACTCCAAAATGTGGCCTTCAAAAATCATCCATGCCATTATTATTTTCATCAATGCTCATATTGACATCAATGACAATTTTGACCAACAAGTAACCCACCTAGCACGAGTCCCTAAGTAATCAATTTGAGTTAATATATCTTTAATAACAGAATGTGGGACAAAAGCAATGATTTTGAAATAACCCACATAAGTCCTAAAATGCTTAAGAGACTTGACCAAGGCATATACTTGCATTTTCCATGGTAGTATAGTTTAATTCAGAATTTTGAAGCGCTCTACTCATGAAAGCAATAGGCTGCTCGTGATCTTCCTTATTCTTTTGTAACAAGACACCAACAATTTTATCCTCTGAAGCAAAAGAAAAGACCATGAAATCTCTTGAATAGTTAGGGCTGGCTAGAACAGGAGCTTTTGCGATAGCACCCTTGATTTCCTAGAAAACCCTTCTTACTATCTTCTTTCCATAGAAACTTAGCATCTTTCTTCAAAAGACTTTGAATAGGCTTAGCTATCTCTGCATAATTTGGAATAAATCTCCTAAGAAAGTTTCTCTTTCCAAGGAAAGACTGAAGGAATTTGAGCTTACGAGGAAGAGGAATATTTTGGATTGCCTCAACCCTTCCAGGGTCTATCTTGATCCCATCTTTGGAGATAATGTGACCAAGCAACTTCCCTTCAATTACTCCAAATACATATTTAGCAGGATTCAAGGAAATTCCAAATTCTCTACATCTGTCAAAAACATTCCTGAGATGATCTATATGACATACCATAGAAAAAATCGTAAGATCATCTTGGTATATTTCAATGATTTTACCAATTAAACCCTTAAAAGCATAGTCCATATCCCTTTGAAAGGTAGCTCCAACGTTAGTTAAGCCAAAAGGCATTCTAATGTACTCGAATGTACCCCATGGTGTGGTGAAAGTAGTTTTGTGTCGATCCTCTTTCTTAACCCATACTTTATTATATCCAGAAAAGCCATCTAGCAATGACATCATTCCTGAACCCGTGACTCTTTGCAACATAGTCTCCATGTTTAGCAAAGGGTAATTATCCTTTTACATGCTAGATTAAGGTTTCTAAAATCGACACAAAGTCTAATCATTCGATTTTTTCTAACAATCACCAAGTTAGAACACCATGTTGAATGCCTAGTTTGAGCAATAATACCGTTTGAAAGCATCTTTGAAAGTTCCTTTTGAACTAAGGAGGCCAACTTAGGATTTATTTGCCTAATTTTTTGACGAAAAGGTTGAGCCTAAGTTGCACGAAACATGGAAATGGAAACTAAGTCAAACGAGGAAAGGGACAAAAAGGAAACGCAACCTCCTAAATTTTAAATAAATCTATATATATATATATATATATATATATATATATATATATATATATATATATATATATATATATATATATAAATATTAGAATTTAGGTCATGTAAGAAATGTTATGTGAAATCATAAAACATACATGATAATTTATCACATTCAAAGACACTTTCAACAATTAAAAAAATAACAAAACACACGTAAACCAAAAAAAAAGAAGAAGTTAAATCAACGGAAATGCAGCTGTACTTTCCGTTTCACTTCTTAGCTGAAATGAGGGTTGGACCCACGTTTCCTGCAACATAGGGTTTAACATTTTCATCTTTTAAAGGGATAGTGTGTTCCATGACATCTTCCCTATAACCTTTTAATTCATCATAAGAAAATGCTAAAACATCCCTATATTCACGAAGTAAACCAATCAACTTTTTCTCTCTTCATCACTTGTGCCTTTACTAATTTTCACAACTTTAGGGTCCCTAGAGGTACCGGTGTTTACTTCAATGAACTCCCCTAGATCCATCTTATTTTCATCTTTCTTCTTTGTGGCATCATGTCGATCAAAATGTTGCTCCAAAGCTACCATATTCCTAGGAGTAGGATTTTTTATATCTTCATGGTTGTCAGATCCATCCTCCTTACAACTAACTTTAAAATTTTCAAATTCATCCAAATTATTAAGAAAGCGGATCACACGTCTCTCATCATCGAAAACTTGCCAATGCTCCATATTATCGGGTACAAAATGTCTAAAAATAATTTCCATTTTAACCTTATCCTTTAACAATTCATCGGACAACTACAAAGTAGATGCCGCTAGAACAAGTTCATCTGCCAAGTTATTCTTTTCTCTTGGGATAGCTTTGAGATCAAGAGCATCAAAATATTCCATAGTATCCCATACAACATTTCAATAGTTTTTTAATCTTTGATTTTTACATGTGAATTTTTTCTTAATCTGCATGATAATCAAATCAAAGTCTCCCTTGATACTAAGCAACTTAATCTTCAAATCCTTTGCCAATTCAAGACCCAACAATAAAGCTTCAGATTCGGCAACATTGTTGGTTGCTTCAAATTCCAATCTATAGGAAAATTTGAAAATGTGACCAAGGGGAGACTTTATTACTATTCCAACACCTTTACCGTGCCTAGAAGATGCACCATCAAAATTCATAGACCATACTTTATTTTTTAAATCACCCACCTTTTCATCAACCTTAACATTTGAGGGAAACGTGCCCAGTACTGGAGCTCCTCATGTGGGCTCTTGGGATCTTCAACATGGAATCTTCTTTCATGCTCTCTATTAAGTCTAACAAACCCAGAACCTCTAGGAGAAGGAATCATAGCATATGACCAATTCATTTGAATACTTCCTCCTAGATCAAAGGCCCATTTCCTTGACAATAACATCCCCCAAGAATCTGTTTCATCAACTACAACTATGTCCATTACAATCATTATGTCAAGGTAAACCAATAAATGTACTTGTAAATCCTTGATTAACCCATGAACTTCAATCTTCTTAGAATCCTTGACACATATGTTGTAGTAAGGCTTAGAAATTCTCAAATTGAGCTACTCCATGACCCTTTTGGTCATAACACAAGCCGAAGAACTAGAATCCAATATGCAGTTATATAATCGGTAACCATTAACCAACAAAGTAATTAAAAATGGTTGAAGCTCTTTGTTATCTAGATGCATACTTTGCAAATATATTGGGGCATCCTGATAGATGGATTTAGGAGCCTTTTCTCGAGAAACATTATCATGAGGTGTGAAAATATCTTAATATAGAAACCCTGCTGCAGTATCTTGATTTACTTCTCTTACTTGTTTTATTTAATTAACAAGTTATTTTTTGAATATTCAGTAAAATATCAAAGCAAATACAACTATAGCCTACACATATATACAGATCATTTACTGAAGCATAGCGCACACATGACAAAGGACATAATTTTTTTTGGACAATGTCTTTGGAAAAACCCAATGCGGGAAACCAGTGTAACAACTCTTAGAGGATGGACATTTCCACAGTCATAAACATAAGAATGTTGAGAGCTTCTGGAGAACTATGTGCATTTCTTAACTCTTAGAGGGTTTTTTTTTGAAGCAGAATAACTGAATACAACCAAGGGCACCAGTGATGGTTTTCCCAACAGAGAATTTCATGGCAGATGTACCTATCACTCGGAGATAGAAAATATTGCTGATTCAACCGAGGAAGCACTCCTCTGAAATACGCTGAATACGAGCCCTTTCTGGCCCACTGAAACCCCAACACTACATCTCCAAACTTTGCGTCAACTTCTCCTGCCCAGCATAGCCACTGCGCAACACAGGTTGCCCCTGCGTCACCCTTATGGGCTCAGTCATCCCAGCCTTTGCGTCACCCTGAAGGCCCTGCGTCAGCCTCTGCGTGAGCCTGGCTGAGCTGCGTCCTTCCTGCTAGTCTCTGCGCTGCTTGGTACGGATCTGCCTCTCTGCCTTTGTATTCTCGGTCTTGGATCAGAATAATCCCTCGTCGATATGCCCCTCACAAGCATTGCAAGCTCACTCGAAAATTCTCAGCAAACTGCGCCCCAAAATTTCGACTTAGCTCAAGTGCTACCGCTGTGTGTGTGTGTCTCCAACTGACCCCAACCCTTCCTTTAATACTTTTCTCGTTGATAAATCAACGGCCGTGATCTAATCTCTAATCAATGACTAAGATTAGAACATACTTGATCCATGTTACTTAGAACATTCTCACCCACATGTTTAAATGAATTCCCATTAATTATTTTATTTCCCTAAGTTAGACTTAGGGTCTCCATTAAAATAATTAATTCATTGAATAACTTTCACACCGGGTGGGATTTCTCCAAACTATTTCTGGGTCTTGGAGATCTCATGTGTCCTAGCCCCTCCACAAAGTTTTGGAGCTAGAGCACATCAGATGCTACCAAAAATCAACATGAGGAGCTTCAATGGCATTCAATAACTTAGCCTTTTGGGAGGGAATCTTCAATATCTCAGAGACAAGAACCCAAATTTTTGCATTATTCAACCATCCTCCCAAATCAATATTCAATCTAGAGCTTGAACCAGGGTTAAAACTTCGAGGGGTAATCTGACTATCGCTCTGATCCATATTCCTTGTTTGCTAAGTTAACCCTTTATTATATAGAATTCTTTCGGTAATAATCACATTCAAATGAACATTGTCGACGCGTTTCAAACCAACCAGTGTGGTTCATCATCAGGACTAGGTGAGAGATCAGATCCAGACGTTGAGTTTAAATAGATGCAGAAATGGCTAAAGTTTAAATAGATGCAAAAATGGCTAAACTAGCCGTTAGGATAACAACTAGTTTGACTTTGAAAATTCAAATAGATTAATAACGACTAGTTTTATTTATTTAATTTAATTATTTAATATATATATATATATATATATATATATATATATCTTCTTGTTTTATTTAATTTAGTTAATTAATTATTATTATTTATTTCTTTATTATTTAATTCTTTATTACTTATTTAATTATATTATATTATATTTATTTATATTTAAATTTATATTCTTATTATTTTCCTTTCTCATGAGGCCCCCAAAAAAAAGGGCGGAAAACAATAGACCATTAAGAATATAGGGCAGGGATCCAACACCTGCTTATATTCCAGCCGTCATCTCTATTGAGATTTATGGGTCTTTTTTCAATTTCTAAGGCCTCTCTTAACTTACGATGATGGAAATGGTCAATCCTAGCTTATGACCTTAGCCTCTTCGAAAGGAAAATAATAAGAATATAAATTTAAATATAATATAACTAAATAAGTAATAAAGAATCAAATAATAAAGAAATAAATAATAATAATAATAATAATAATAATATTAATATTAATTAATTAACTAAATAAAATAAAATAAGAAGATCTATATATATATATTTTATTAAATAATTAAATTAATTAAATAAAACTAGTTGTTATTAATCTATTTGAATTTTCAAAGTCAAACTAGCTGTTATCCTAACGACTAGTTTAGCCATTTCTACATCTATTTAAACTCAACGTCTGGATCTGATCTCTCACCTAGTACTGATGATGAACCACACTGGTTGGTTCGAAATGCGTCAACAATGTTCATTTGAATGTGATTATTACCGAAAGAATTCTATATAATTTTACGATGGATCACAGAAGCCATAATTCTAAAAATATTAACCCTTTATCTTTTGCAATCTCCAAGACTTGCTCTGGAGAAGGCTTTTCACCAAATAGTTCAACCATCAAATCCTTTTTTTGACTAAAGTTATTGATACTATAGGAGGATGTAAGAGTCTTGACATCATGACTATTTTCCTTAAATTCCATCTAATCCTCCATAGATAAATGATACTCCTCACCAACAACATTTATTTGATTACTTGTCCCAAGGATTCCACTATCCATGATTCTCTTTACAGTGGGGCAAGTAGTCTCTTCATGAAAAGCATCACAGGCCCTACAATAAGGCAGAGCTTCATCCACAAGATTGGCAGATTCAAGTGGATTTGGTGGTCTTTGCTCATTAGATGGGCCTTTCTTTTGCCAAGCATTATTATTTCTAGGTTGGAAATTCTGTGCTTGGGATCTTTCCATTTGGACCAACCTAGCCTGCTAGGCACTTATTTCCTTAGCATGATTAGATATTAACTTTGCTTGATTAAGCTCCATGCTTTCAAGTTTCTGCATCAATTTCTGCATAGGGTCATCATCAGATTCTTTGATTTCTTTTCCCTTAGATTCTTTTGATTTACTTGAACCCCTATAAAAACCTGGAATTTCAGACTTCCCAGATGCTTTCTTATCCTTTTCAAAGTCTTCAGCTAAAACCTTGGCAACCTTATAATCATTAGTTTTAGCATGTCTCAACTCATAAGAAGTATCAGCATTAAAGGCATCAATATAAAAATCCAAAAGAAACTTGCCAGGAGGTTTATAATCTTGAGGTAGTTCTTTAATAATACCATTAAACCTCTTATTAAATTCCTCTTTTGTTTAATTTTCTTTTTTCTTTATGATGTTGATAGCTTTAACTAGATGTCTTTCTTCTCTCTTATCTCCATACTTGTCCTTAAAGGCATCAATAATCGATTGCAATGAATTAATCTAATTATCAGGCTTTTCTGTAAACCAATCCAAAGCATCTTCCTCCAAGGAAAGAACAAAGAGGCTCATCTTCACATCTTCATGATTATAGTCAGCACTTCTATCATATTTACCCAACCAAGAGCTAAAAGATTTTAGATGAGCCTTGACACTAACCGTATTATTGCCTTGGAAAGAGGGCAACTTATCAAGACCATTCTCCGAGAGATCATGGGGATAACCTTGAATGTTAGCAAAGTTACAAGGGGGGAACAAATCCATGATGTCTTGCTCAGTTGGGTCAGGGAAAAGAAAATGGATATCAAAGAGAGCTTCCTGTCCGAGATGGAAAAGAAGTGTACGGGAAGAGAGCTTGTGTAATCGATCTCTGAGAACCTTTTTAGGATCTGGAGTAGGATTAACCAAGCTACTTGGATGCCTCCTAGTACACACTCCTGTAGACGATGAAAGAAGTGGAGTCAACACTCGAATAGAAGTCTAACTTTGAGAAACCCAAGATGCTAGGAAGAAAGTTAGTAAAGGGAACCAAGGACAAGAAACTTATTCTGCTGAAGGATGTTAGAAAAAGAAAGATGAGAGATGAGAAGATGAAGATGATTAAGACAAATGTCGCAAAGCCAAGGTCCAATAAATTGGTCCCTAGCAACGACGCCAAAAAATGTTGTCGCTCAGATTGTACAGGCACCGTGACAATGACTCAGGTTGGGGGCTGTCACCCTGATCCCCAACCTTTTCGTTTTAGCTGTCTCCCAACAACAGGCTATGGGGGGTAGACCCTATGAAAATGAGATAATGAAGGACAAGTTGGGAACCAACGAGTCTGGGAGACACAGTTGGGTGGCCTAGCTACCTGGTTAAATTTAGCAAGATTTTAAGGATTAGATTAAATTTATATTTGAGACCAGTGCCTTATGGAGTCAAAACTCTTGCTTATTGAATTAACACCAAGTAACCGGATGGACAACTGCTGCTTGGATGCTTCGCTAACTTATATGAAATGCAAATCCTAAGACTTATGTGGGATGCAAAGATCTTGGTTATTTTTAGTTAGATGCCTAATCTAAATATGACCTTCCCTTAATTGTTTTGAAGCTAGGCTCCAAGGTAGGTTGTGGGAAGGAGGCCAACAAGAAGCAAGCAAAGGCTTGATTAACGATTCCTTCTGTTAGGCTCCTATCACTCGATTCCTCCGGTGCTGCAGAGACCGTGGCTCTGACGACTGCAAGGTCACCGTCTTAACCATCGAAGAATTAATAAGCTCCTCAAGCTAGATGAGAAGGGTGGTCATAGAAGTCTATCAACCAAGCTTATGCTTGGAGGTAAGTTATTAATGCAATTAAACTTAGGATGCAATGCAAGGATGTTGAGTGAATCTTAGGTTAAGATTTGCTTAATGATTAAGTACTTAAGCTATAATCAAATCTTGAGTTAAGGAAACAAGTACTTGACAATGATATTCAAAAGACAATCTTAACCATAAGGAGAAAGTGCCACTTTGACAAATGCCAGCAAGATACAATGGATATCCACGATATAATATAAATCACCAATATGCTCAAGATAAAACTATCATCCACAAAAAGATATTAGTCATGAAATGATGACGACAAGTGAACAAGAGATAGAACACTTATCCAATATGTTATTCAGAATGAGGATTACTTCAATAAAGAGACAATCCCTTTTTGGAAAATGATGCCAATATTGCATTTAGATTCATTATTGCCAACAAGAGATATCAATGAAAATTAGGTTTAGATCAATATGTAAGAGACACCAATATCCAATAGACTCTTGGATTCACTTACTAGCCAACCATTTAAAGAGATTTAGATCCTTTTAGAGAGAGTGCTTATAAGTGCAAATTTACAAGGAACAACCCAACTGTTAGTGTCTTCTTAGCAACAGGATACTTCATCAATTGTCAAATCCTTTAGCAACCTAATGTAAACAATGTCTTCAACTACGAACAATCATCATCAAAGAACATGAACAAGTGAAAGCATTTTATGTTAATGACAGCATTAACCTAACTAATTACAACAGTGACTATCTTATGGTAATTAGGACAGCAGCGAGATATTTCAATGCTAAAATGCCAAACAGTCCTAAAATCCTTACTTCCTTTTGAGTCAAATTAGAATACTTAAGACAGGGAACATACAGTGAAAAGGTACTAATGCAATTGATTTATTTTCAGACCTTTATAATGCTTATGACAGCAGCTAGATTTCTTGAGAGCAGCAAGCTAACAGTGGGCTACCTCTATGCCAAATGGCTTAAACAAGCCCAAAATATCCAATTTCGTTAAAAGGAACTTGAAATGCAGATGAAGAGACAATTGTGCCACTGTTATGATTTCAGACCCTAGTATGCAATGCTAACAGTCATAAGAACTTGTAGATTTAATCTAAACAACTAATGCCCAAACTGTCCAATTTGCTCATCAATGTCCACTGTCAAAAATCTTTATTTTTGAGGAATTTTCGGATTTCTCATTTAGCTAATTTTTTATTAGCTCAAAAATAATTAGTTTGAGCTAATTTCCTCTAAAATTTGACTTTGACTTTGACTTAACCACCAATGCCAAGGGTCCAATTTTTTTTGAAGTTTCCAATATTCCCTTGGTGGGGGACCTATAAAATTAATTTCTTTAAGACCCACGAATTTTTCCACTTGGAGAATTTATTTCTCTAGGACTTTAATTTTGACTCTAATTAATTAAATTAGTGGCTTAGGATTTTAATTTATATTTGCCAGAAAATTTAATCAGTTGACACTTGAGGGGATTAATAAATTTTCCACCCTCTAATATTTTAGGCTTTAGCCATGTTGTATAAATATGAGCGACCAAGAAGAATTTCTTTTACATCAAGATATTATAATCAACTCAACCCTCAAAGGGGGAACACCCCATATGTTATAGACCCTCAATTTATTACCCAATTCTGCGACTCAATATGATCTAGTAGACCAAGTGATTTGTAATAAAATAATTTAGCCATTTAGCTTAAATTATTCCCAAATCACTTTTACAAAAGACTTGACTAAAATACTAGGACTCACCTAAGACCTTGACGATAAACTCCACCCTAGCTTTTGGGTGACGCTGCAAGGAAAATCTTTTCCGATCATCCGTGTTTAGAAACACAGATGAATCAGTGAGACGAAAAACCTCCTAGAACGAAATTTGTTGCCAAAATAATAGCTTTACCTAGGTTGTTACATAATAAAGCGGTCGTACTAGCATCATTTACATTAAAATTTTGCAAAATGCGTTTACAACTCTGATAAATTGACGACTGATGATGATGAATCTTGGATATCTGACTCCTCAAACATGATGAAGTTCTTTTGCAAAAATGTGTACTGCTATAGGGTAGTTGACACAGAGTGGTCAATAGTCTGAAAAACTCTTAGGTCTGTAAGATCTGTTATGTTATCTATTGAAGGAGTCAAATGATGCAACTCGCATACGATATACTGTGTTGTCAAAGGAAAGTCATTTTGGTACAACCGTATCATAATTTGGAATATTTCTCAGTTTGAAATTGATGTATTATGTGCTAAGAAGAAGAATGTTGTTAAAGGCACTAAAAGATGTCGAGCCATGGTGTCATACCATCTCTTGTAGATTAAAGGCAGAGGATCTCTTTGCAAGGCTCCTTGAATTAAAAACCACGAATGGTATAAGAATCCAACAAATAGATGTTGAGACATTGATCTTGTAAGAACTCACTTTTGCAAGAATATCTTGTGCAATAAGTTCGGAAAGATACATGGTAAGGTCTAGCATGACTTGTATGAAAGATTGAATCTCCATCTCTTAAAAATGGAAAGAATTCATTGTATCCGTAAGAAACCCTTAAGGTCAGGCAAGGAGCAATCCAAAATGTATTAAATTTTTTTGACATTTGTTTTCACATTGGAAAAGGCACTAATCTTTTTTTTTTATTTCAGAAAAGAAGTTTCTAAGCTTAAGTGTGAAGGTTAATGTCTCCTAAAATCTTTGGAATGTGAGATGCATTAGCTAGGACAACCATGTATACATCTATCGATGACTGATATGATATGAGTTAAAGATCTGAAAATGCAAAGTCTAGGCCACAAAGATTAAAAGGCATCGACATTTGTTTTCAGGGACTCTGTTGCACATCAAAGGAAAATGATGCATTTGTAGAAAGTCTATTTATATTAGAATAGAAGTCGAGATCCCCTTTGGAATTTAAGTCTGAAGGGAGATGTATGTGCTTAGGCCTCCTAGGTTGAAATGCTTGAGTTCAATATTTGAATTGGCAATGCTGAAGAGCTAATCAAGTATGATGAGACAATGAGCATTAGAATATTGAAGATAATGTTAAGCTCCAAATGATGAAGCATACTCTTTGCACATTTATGTTTTGAAGAAACCAAACTACTTGGCTTAGGATGACCATGGATTGATCACAAGGAGAACGACATACTGAATCAAGGGTCTTTGAAATGTCTAGGGTTTGTAAACCCGAGTATGAAAAGGGGTTTGTGTTAGAAAATGTAACTAGGTTCAGTCATCATCATAATTGCTATTATACTTATGTTATTGAATATTTTATGTAAAGATCAAAATAAGAAAAAGAAATATTATTTTATAAGCATGGGTTTCATGCTCAAATTAATTTGTCATCTAGGTCAAGCATGTTCTTCATGCTTTTAGGGTTTATTGAGCCAAAAGATTATTTGTCATAAGTCAAATTATTGTTCTAGAATCAAGTCCCATTTGGACTTTGAAAAGAAAGTGGAAAAATAAATTTATTTGAGTAAAAAATGTAATTTTTGTACCTACAAGATCAAGTCGGCCCTGGAAGGGGAAATTCGACCTCCTGGATGTGTATAACTATAAATAAAGATAGTTCAACCTCATTTGAAACACAACAAGCAAGTTTTAATTTCTGTGCCAAGAAGTGCGAAGTACAAGTGAAGAAGAGTAAGAAGTCAAGGGAGAGAGAGCGAAGATCAAGGAGGAAGGAAAATCTAAGTTTCTGCCCTAAAATCTGCCCTAAATCTCTCACACGTGCGAATTTCTGATGTTGCTGCAGGGGTTGAAGTTGCAGATCCATTGTAGGTCCGAAATCTTGTTGTTGGGGGCCGAAAATTTGAAGTTGGCGCAATTTTTGAAGTTTTGACTTGAGTTGATTTTGACTTTTTAGAAAAGCTTGGAAGGAGTGCTGACTTGGGTCTTGTTGGAGGTCTTGGTCTTGTTGTTTAGGTCTTGGATTTCTCATTTGATCTAATTCTATAAGAAGAGAAAAGGTTTTCTGGGTTTTCCCCTTGGAGGGGTTTTTCCTTGGCTCGAAGCCTACATCTTGTGCCCATTGTCTATTTGTGATCTTCATGGTTTATGGTTTTGGTAATTGTTTGATGAAAAGAACTTAATAAAGTAATAAGAAGCCAACATAAATTCACAAGCAATTATCGAGTAAAGAGAAATTACCCTAATTGCTCCCCCTATCGATTTCTCAACAGTTTGAACAAGAAAGTCCCTAGGGTTTATGGACAAAACCCTAGCATTAGATTTTTCCACTGAAAGTAGAAACCCTAGCCTTTGCAAGGAAGAAATGACATCAAGATGATGACATGGATAAGGTGCAAGATGGATGCAAGGAATCTAAAAATCAAGAAGCTGATATTCTTCTCAAAAGATAAGTACTTTATATCTCTCTTCTTTATTACTGTTATTGTTGTTACTATTAATTAGCCTCGTCTTTAAATTCTTTGCATAGTTGTAATTGTTCTTCCATCCTAATGAGGATTGCAGGTACATATTGAAGGCTACCCAAGCTTTGGCAACAGATGGAAGAACATAGCAAAGTTGTGACAAAGAAACTCTCTGTGATGAGAGATATTGCACTAGATGAGATTTGGACTCAGAGGGAGCAGAATGCCTTGATCTTTGCTAGAAAGAAGTAAATGGTGACTTCCAAGACAAAGTATGATTGGATGGCATGAAAGACTACCTCAAAAGGCTATGAAGGGACATCTTGTCAGAAGGAAGGCTTTGTACAAACTCCTCTTGGATTCATGAATCATGGTTGATTCTATATGATTTGTTTTCTGATGAAAGCAGAAGAGCTCATGTATCAGATATAGTTGCATTGATCGGAAGATTTTCTCTAGAGGGAGAATTTAAGGCTTCTCCAACCATTTTTTGAGCTTCAAAGGGAGTTGGCCTCATAATTCAAGATGAAAGATCTTGACTACATAGCTAATAGCATCTGTGTTAGAGGGAGTAAATCGGGATTGCAATGGCAGGATCTGTTTAAGAAAGA
The DNA here is from genome assembly GCA_034641835.2 of Pinus albicaulis. Taxonomy (NCBI): domain Eukaryota; kingdom Viridiplantae; phylum Streptophyta; class Pinopsida; order Pinales; family Pinaceae; genus Pinus; species Pinus albicaulis. Next base: position 719,544,457 of record CM076569.1, read on the forward strand.
AAACCCAGTTAAGGTATCCAATGTAACCAAGATAATGCTTCAAGTGAAGGAAGCAAATTAGTTTATGGTTAAGCCAAGGCATGTAGCTCAACATGTACCAACATGGTACAATTGGTCATGGCATAGTAGGTTATGGTTTGAAAGATGTCACATTGAGCATGGAGTGCTAAAGACAAAAAGTGTTGAAAAGTGTAACTAGGTTCGGTCTTCATAATGACATGTAATTATGATTTTATGTAAAGAAGAGACCAAGGAAAATAAAATGTATTTATTGTATTACTTGCATCATGGGTTTCGTGAGCAAGAATTTTATTTATGGGTCAAAGACTTCTTCTTGATGTCTTTAGGATTTTGTCATCTTGTCGTAAAGATAATTAGAGTCATGCAAATGAAGTCGTGTTAAACTTAGAAGATGTCTAGAAAACCCTCTTGTATTCGGCCTCCTAATTAAGTAAAGAACAGGTTGGCCTACATTATGAAGTCACATCAGTTCACATGGTTCAAGTTGGCTAATTAGCTGTGGGAAACTACTATATAAACCCGCCTAGGATCTTCGCATAAGGAGACAGACAAGTAGCCTGGATCTCTCTAAAATGGACTTGGATAAGATTTCAGGTTTTGGTCAAGATTGCAGGAAACACAGTTCGGACATGTCTGCAATTTTCGGATGGGTTAGACAACTTGGTGCCAATCACAGGTTTAGATATATCTCATTGAAAGGAACACAGTCCTGGGCAAAATACAGTTCAGACCTGTTCAAGAGTGCAATCATGATTACAGTGGTTCAGTAATACAATAGTATGGCTCAATGATATTATAGTATGACTCAGTGATACTACAGTATGATATTTCGGTGTGATACAAGTACTACATGTTTTCTGTTCTACTACAGATCTGGATTTCGGTACTATCTCTGTCATAATGTTATGATGGTGCTGCAATCTCAGTGCAATGTTACACTCTTGGTAACAAGGATGACACTGACATTGATGATAGCAATGAAGATCTACATTATGCTTTCTCGTGTGAAAGAAGAAGGAAGGAGAAGAAGTCAGTCAAGGAAACTAGTGTCTTGGTCTTGGAGGAGCTAAATAGGTCAAGGGTCATGGTCTTGGTATTTTTCAATTGGAATCTCTATAAGAAGAATTGATGCGGGTTTTCCTCTCAAAGAGTGAGAGGTTCTGGCCCTGGCTCATAACCTGCATGCTGTGTCTCTTGTCTATTTTATGTTCATGCATTAGTTAATGTTTGATGAAGAAGAATACTAGTAAATTAAGATGAAGAAGATTCTCATCTAAAGAAATAAAAAGCATTCACAAGTAGTCACTAATAAAGAGAAATCACCTAATGCAAATGCCCTAGATTTCTCAACATGGTATCAGAGCTATGGTGCTAATAAAAAAATCTCTTGAAGCAACTTTGAATCTCTCCAACAAACTCTTTCCAGCCTAGCCCTTCAACTAGCTCTCCAAATCTAGACAAGAACCTCCCGAGAAAAACCTTGCAAAATAACAAATATCTCTCCAAAACCCGCTCATAAATCTCAGCTCAAGAAATACAAGAAGCTCAAATGAATAGTGTGAGTGAAATAGAGGGGGCGAGGGTCTCTAAATAAGTTTGAGAAAGGCTTGAGTTTCCATTTTTGCAGGCCAGTAGCCAGCCAAGAGAGAAAAAAAATGCAAATATGGCCCCACTTGTTGCGTTGTACGCAATTTTACAAAACCAATAGGTTCAATGAAACTGACAGTTTGTGTGACCGGTCCAAGCCGGTTTTGCCCTCCAACCGGTCAGATCGACTGATTCAGACAAGTTCTGATAACATTGGAATGTACATCAAAATTCTCCTAGGTGGACCTTACAATTGCTTGAAAGTCCTATTCCCTAACCCAATAGGGGTTGTATTTGAAGGGGTCCTTCATCTTCTCCTCCTTAAAACTGAACTCCAAATAAATCAGATAATGATTTGAATATTTTATCAAGTCCACCCATAATCTAAGTTGGTGAATTTATCCAAGAGTAGGTGGTGGACCATGAATCAATCTAGGCAACTTAGAAACCCTTGCCTCTCCCAATCTATACCTAGGTGGGCTTCAGTTCGAGGGGTCCACGTTGACCAAACCTTGCGATTTAAACCCATTTGAGAAGAAGTTTTCCAAGCAGTCCAACCTAGTTGATGATCCCCACACCTCACCCCTATTTAATGCAGGTTCAAATCACCATGCACAACAAAATTTTCCTTTTGGCTCCATTGAATGGAGAACATTTTTGACCAAATGTCCTCCTTTCCATCATAAGGCCCATAGGTGTTGGCAAAATAGATTGGACACTAATCTTTTGCAAAACAATTTTCTAATTGGACCTACGACGACTACAAAGGAATTTATCAAGGTTGAGTTTGGACACCACCCCATGACCAACCCTGCTACTCCCAGAGCATCTAAAGAAAGAAAAACCCAACCTACATGCAATTTATTTAACTCCTTGACCAAGGTATCCCCCTTCCCCATTGTTCCCTACCTGAAAATGACCTCCAAGGAGTTCAAAGAGTTAAATCTTTTGAGAGCCTCCTTTGCTTGGTCCCCTAGGCCATGCATGTTTAGGGAAAGGGTTTTCATGGTGGAACCCTTAAGGGGGTGTTCTTAGCTCCAAATACCCTAATGAGTAATTTTTTCTTTCCTTGATTGACTTCTCTAATGGTCTTGGCTTGTGCTAATTTCAAAGCCTTTTTTTAGCCCACTCTGTGAGTTCGGCCTCCCTAGACTGGTCCAACCCTAGTCCATTGGAAGACTGAGAAGACAAAGTAGAAACCCTAGGTCTCAAATAGTAAGGGCCTCCCCCTCATTTATCTCGATTCTTTTTGGGTTTGAATCAAGTGTGGAATGAGAAAAAATTTCCTCATTAGGTGATGAACCCTCCAATAGGATAGAAATAGGAAAGTTGTCAGAGGTCAGATCCTTGCCCCTCCTATAGCAATGAAGAGCATGGGTGGCCCTAGGGCCTCCTAGTGGGTTTAAGTTTCCTAGGCCTGCCCCCAATGATTCTTCTTATAAACCCCCAAAAGACCTAGTGATCAAAAGATGTGAGGGAAAGGAAGTAGGAGGTGATTTACCTGTCAAAGGAGCACTTTGTTCTAGCATCTTGTCAATTTATTGCCTATGAATTCTGAAGTCACCCCCTCGCTCCAAATAGTAGCAAGAAATCCCCAACCCTGACATTGATACCTTTCAGTCGCTTCGGCTTGCCATTTCGATCCATGGCATCCCCATTCTCCTTCGACAATCCTGGAGGTGGATCATTCTCAAGCTGAGTGTGGGAACTGTTACACTTGCTGCCTGTCACACACACCTAAGTTAGTGAGAAGATCCCTTAACCCCACAAGGTGTGGTTGGTGGCAAGAACTAAGAGATGGGGTTGTCACCTATTCCCAACTATCTTCGTTTAAGCTATCTCCTAGGTTAGGTATGGGGGGTGGTCCCTAATGAAAAGATATATGATATGAGTCTCTAGGAGATTAAGTTAAGGTTAATTTGGATTACTTGTCAAAAAATAACTTGTTTCCAAGAATTAAGCAAGCATATGAATAAATGAGCAAATTTCAATGATATATTCAAAGTATAGACTAGTGCCTTCAACTAAATAACATTTGCTCACTCAAAAAATGGAATCAAGATACAATGATAAACAATCCTGCAAAATCAAATGTTAGACGAAGATAAGCATATAAACATCAATTGCAACTATAAAGGAGATAGTACTTGAAAGTAAATGCCCAAATGACAAGATAATGACATCAATTACTCATTAGCTTAAATAATCATCAAAGCAACAAATATATGAAATAACTTTGAAATAGAGTTGCACCAATGAAAGATATTCCAAGTACAAGAAAGCTAAATGTTGCAAAAGTAAAAGAATTCACAATACTTGCATAATAAATGCCTCTTGAAATAAAAGTGGTATTTGCAAACAAGACTGCCAAGATAGCATAAATAGGAGAATTGCATTTGCAAGTAAAGTAAAGTTGTGATGTAGATGTGCTCTTGGTTTATTTTATTAGTTGTATTCTAAAGCAAGGTTCCAATTGAACTCCTATCCCCAAACCTCACCCTTGCCCAAAAATCCGGATCTTACAGTGCCTAAAGTCTATACAACCAACTTAAGTTGGAGGTTAATTTTAGTGATGCTTGAAAATGGGTCTAAATAAGATGCATGTAAGATTTCCCAAAGTAGATTGCAATGCTTGAAAATGGGTCTAACTAAGATGCATGCAAGATTTCCCAAAGTAGATTGCAATGCTTGAAAGTAAATTGAAATAAAATTGATGCCCACAATAGCTTTGAAAAAGAAACTTTAGTTTGAGAAAATGACAGAGAATTTTCGTGACATGAAAGTTAATGGTTGCTTTGAAAGATAACTTGTCCAATACACAATGTTTCAATATACTCAAAATGGAAATGTGGCACAATAATAAAACATGAATTATTTAGACAAGTGCCAAGCTAAATGTATCAAGTTAAAGAGATGCTTGGATAAAAATAAATTGCTATGAAATGGAATGTAACTTGTGACTTGTAGCAATCAATGTAAATGTTGCGAGCGAATTGTAGTGAACTTTGGGATAGAGAATGTGATGTGTAGTTATGTTAATTTCCAACTTAAAACATGCATAAGTTGTGAGCAAAAATGGAAACGTCAAAACTAACAATCAATCTACCTACAATCTCTCTCACTAAATGGAGAGATAGGATGCCGAACCCACGCTCTTGCAAAAAACAGAAAATTTTGTTATTATGGTTTACAATGAGGTTAATGGATCTTTGAGAACTACCCAAGGAATTGATGGAAGTACGATATGAGGTTTTGAAACCACAAAGAAATTCCTTCAAGTATGGAGCCTCAAGAGAGATGAAGATGGTGCTACAATTAGGAAATACAAGCTCCCAAAGTGATACAGGGCGTAGCCTCTTTCACAAGCCTTCCTAATGTCTACGGTCTCCTTGAAAATGGAACTCGAAGCTTGAGAGAACCTACAGCAAAAATGTTAGGGCTGCAAAACTAAAACCAAAGCTAGTGTGAAAAAGAGCATGCAAAATGAGTGATAATGCTACAATATAAGAAATGAAAGCACACGGGTTTATGAGATAAATTTGATTGAAATATTGACCTATGCACAAACTCTGTCAAAAGGGACCGTTCAAAACAAAACACTTTGAAAAGATAAGCTTATGAAATTCAAATAACGATAGGAGCTCCTTGAGAGCTATGCCGAGAGGGGGTTGGTCTCTTGAAGACTTCCCTTCACTCTTGCTAATCGATCCAAAGATGTTCCCTACAAAACTTCACATGCACATTAGCTCATTGGGATTTAAACAATACACAATGGCAAGAAAACTCTAGAATTTGTATGAAAATAGATAGCACTATCTAGTCTAACACATATCAAATAAACAACTATAAATGTAAGATAGTTGTACATTCACAACTCTATAAAGCATATGAGAAAATGGATCAAAATAAAGCATAAGTAGAGAAGTATACCATCATTGAACCAAACACAACCTCCAAGAGAGAAACACCCATGAATGAACCCCAAAGTATTTTTTATTCAGATAAAGCACAAGAGTACATAGGAGCAGAGTCTCCCCAAGCACAATAACTAATACAAAGATACATAAGTGAGAGCATAAAGCTCTTATTATATAGAAGCTTGGGAGCCAATCCCAAGGCAAATGGTGACAATCCCAAAGCAATTGGGTGACAATCCCAAAGCACCTCCATGGAAATTAGAATTTCCCAAGTGGCATTAAGAATCCCTCAAGCAAAATCAAATTCCATGATGAAATGGCAAGTGTAAATGGGTGGGAACCAATGTGGGGGCAATTTCCCACAAAAATCTTCACTAAATATTCTCCCAAATTCTCCCAAATGTGCATTAACTTCACAAATTCGAATTTTCCAAGTAAGCAACTTCCTCATTTATTGCCAAAAATTTGATTTCCTTGAGCACATGTCTTTTCCTTGATTTTAGGAGTCCACATCACCTTGGGATTTCACTTTAACTCCTCCATGATTTTCCACCTCATTTCCACATCATTTAGCATGTGTGGATATTTATTTTTCTCCATTTATTTAATTGCTGGCTTAATTTGTTGCCACTTTTCCCACTAAACTTAGGAAAACTGGGTTTTGAGGGTCTAGAACACATTTTTGACCCCTCAAAGTGTGTCTTAGAAAAAAGTTAAGGGTAAGAGGTGCAATTTTTATTACTCATACCCCATATAACTTCTCTAGACATCACTTATTACATTTCAGATACAAATTTTATTCCAATTTCCACCCTGTAGAAAATTTTAAAAGTTAAAAAATGTCCACCTAGACCTAACTAAATTCCACGAAATTTTTTGTGTGATCTAGTATGGTAATATACATTGACCCTAGACAGTAGAACTTACCCAAGGCCTCACCATCAAGCCGTCCTCTGGCTTTGGGGTATATTTGGAGGAAAAAACTCAATTAATTATTAAGTCCTCGTAAGGAGATGATAATTAACCAAGTGAAAAAAACCTTCCAGTGTAATACTCACTTGATGATAAGGTCGCAGGCTACCCAATCCTGTTACATGACTCGTCTCTTCATACTAGTATCACTTTTACATTGTCCCCGCATGGATTGTGGAATTTGAGTACAACAAAAAAAGATAAGAAGAAGTAAAGTTGAAAAACTCTGGTAGAATGATGATCTCTAATGGTACAAACAACCTTTGGTACATCCTTGGGCATGGAGTCATCAAAAAACCTTCAAGTGCCACTCCAGTGGTCAATAGGAACCATGCTAAAAATTCGTTTTGAGCTACGCCGATAGCGAATGTAGTCCCCTTTTCCATTGAGACCTTCATTTGGAATGTTTTTGTACAATCTCAGAGAATATAGCCATATGAGTGGCACCTAACAGACCTGAAGGGAAAATTAATGTAATCCAAGGCTTGGGAGTGGGTGGTATTGCGCATTGAGATATCCATATTTTCAAACATATCTTGGCTACAGTTCATTTCCACCATAAATCAAGCCACTAACTGTGTATTTTAGCCTTTGTAACTATCATTTATAGCTATGAATTTACCGAGGGAATTTCCAATTGTTGCAAGGGCTTGATTTGACTGGAGCTCCATAAGTAGGCTAGGTAGTTTAATTTAGATTAGAGTAGCCTTTAAAAAATCAACTTGAGCATCAAAACTAGGTTTCCAGAGTGTGAGAGAAAGATCTGCATTGCGCAGGAACCGAAAGCCTTTAGTATCCTACATGCTTCTTCCTTAGAATGGAAAATAAAACCCACCAATCCTTAGCCTTGAGGTGGACAATAGGACCATACTCTAGCCATTGGGCCCATTTGTCTTGGATCCAATCATTCAAAATATTCATATTTACTCTTAGACCAATTAAATTGCCCACTAGTGCTTTACTTGCACGTTGTTTGACTTGCTCTAGGTGAATGTCATCCGCCTACGACTATAGAAGGCCCCCCTCCTTTGGATTGAAAGAACCTCCTTTTTTTGCTTCCAATCCAAGCACGAGGCTTGCCCACCTCCTCCTACTAGTTCCATTTCCAAAACTCGAGAGCCAACAAATCCCAATGGCACAATTTCTCCCTTGGATTGCTCAACTTTAGTTATTGTGGTTGGTAATACGAGCCTATCATTTTCAAAGAAGAAGGGGTGACTAGGTAACTCCCCCCTTGACCAACACTTTTGAGATTTCAAATGCATTGAATGCGGTCTTGCTCGGTTCCCAAGTGATATCTAGATAGATTTCCCCCATGGGAGTTGATTGGCGAGAGGATTGTCTCGAGTTCCCTACCTCCAAAGAGGATGATAGGTTTTTTCCACTAGAAAAGTCCCAAGCAATCATTGATGAGCATGGGGGAGATGGATCCCCCACCACCTCACTTGCCTTTGAGACTTTTGAGAAAATTACATCCATCCATTCATCCATCCTAGTGTGGTTACTCCAAAGATATCCTCTTCAAAGAGCGAATTCTTTGAAGTAATTGACAAGTTGGAAGTATTCCATCGGAACATACCCCGTTGACCTGCAAAAACCCTAGCTGCAGACCCCATCTTAACTTAACTTACCAACATGATCATATGATTTAACAACTCTATGAGTTGAATTTGAGATTGGTGTATGGATGATTATGATGTTTCATTATATTAAATATTTTCATTTTTGCTGCCAACGAGAGAGTTTTCTAATGATTCATCTATTGTGATACATACTACATGCCTAAGCCCTACTTCTATTTTTCTATAATATAATTTGATGTTTAGAGTTTCATGCAATTTAATTTTTAATCTCATTTTAGAATCGAGATATCCAAAAAATGATATTCTTGTTACAACTATTTTAGCAGGGGTACCTATCCCTTGTCATGATCAACAATTTCCTGCCAACAGTTCTCATTTATCTCCATTACTGCAGTTATTCCTATCCTCTTTCTCACATACAACATGCTATTTCATCTCAACCACATTCTCTCTCACAGGAACATCAACAACCTGCTTTATTACAGTATGTGCTTTATCAACAGAAAACTTCTCAACAACAACAACTAAACCTACCTCAGACACCTGGACAAAGTTTACACCTGGACAAAGAACACATCTCCATAGCTTGGTCAAGCTAATAGCCTTAGCTCAGTGCCTGGAAATGTTCGCCCAATTCAACTGCAACTGCAACAGGTAAAAATGGTACCTACTTTAATCTTGTCAAAAATGGTAGAGAGGCTTTAAAGGATGTGAGTTGGTGCAGATAAATTGCCGAGGAATGAAACCTAACTATTACAGAGGGATAGGTGCCAAACTTAAGGATCTGTTTCCTTGTGCGTGCTCTTGTTTGATAAAGAATGCATATTAATGGGGAGATATAGAGAATACACAACTAAGAACTATGAAGAGCAAGCCCTGGTTTCTTCTACCTCTGCTAGTGAAGTTAGTAGAGATGATTCTACTGATTCTGAGGTCTTTGTTATTCAATCATCTGGCCAGAAATTGTTCTCTGGAACTGGGGAATTGACAATCCCTTTGGAGACAGGATTACGAAGCATAACATTGTTACATTATCTAAGGATGTTTCTTGTGAAGGTATACCGTATAACACCTAGCAAGTATCAGCGACCTAATAAATTAAATGGTGTGTTTTTAGACTGCAATCACTAGGATGGTGATGTTTCCTCAATCAAATATTTTTCTCAGTAAGCATTTATTGGCATGGGTAGCGTTGACCACTCTGTGTCAATGACCCCATAGCACTACCCCCCTTTTTCGCAAAAGGGATCTATCATGTTCGAGTGTTCGTGCTGTTCAGATTTCATCATTCAGCCGACAATTTTGTAAATGATGTAAACCCATTCTGCATATTTATAATGTAAATGATCTTAGTAAGACCATCATGTATGTAACAACCTAGGTAAGTCTAGTATTTTGGTGACGGTTTCTATCCTAGGAGGTTTTTCGTCTCACTGATTCATCTGTGTCTCTAGATGCAAATGATCGGCATAGTTTTTCCCCTCCAGCCTCACCCCAAAGCTAGGGTGGATTTTGTCGTCAAGATACTAAGTGAGTCCTAGTGTTTTCTATCGAGACTTTGTAGAAGTAATCTGTGAATGATCCTAGCTAATTGGCTAGATCATTTTATTACAGATTGGTAGGTCTACTAGATCATATTTTGAGTTGCAGAATTGGGTGGATTATTGAAGATCTGTTACGAACGGGTATTCCCCTCATGGGTTTAATGTATTAATCTTATGTAAAGAAGGTTGGAAAATAATTAATCCCCTCATAAGTCAATTAATTAATTTTTTGGCCAAAGTAAATTAAAAATCTTAAGTCAGAAATTTAATTAATTTTATGTCCTAGGTAAAATTAATTTTTTCAAAGGCAAAATTCGTGGGTCCCTTAAAAATAATTTTTTAAAGGTCCTGAGCTAAGGGAATATTGAAAATTTTGATAAATTTTGGACCCTTGGGCCTTGGTAGTTAAGTCAAAGTCAAATTTTTGAGGTAATTAACTCAAAATTATTATTTTTGAGTTAATTAAAAAGGAATTAAATGAAAATTTCGAAATTCCTCAAAAAATAATAAATTCGACGGACGAGATTAAAAGATAATCAAATCCTTTTTGACGGTCGAGATTACTTTGACGGGGATCAAATGAACTAGCTGTTGGAGATTTTACCTATAAATTAGAGGTCAGTGTCAGTGTTTTGATCATCCGATCTCTTGATCGTGTACTAGCTCTTGAAGCTCTCTTGTAATATTTTCTGGAATAATAAAAACAAAGTCTTTGGGGTTTTACTTGATGGTCGTGTTCCTCTTCGTCATTTTATGGTAAACTTGTTCTTTATATTCTGCTGGTAATTATTTCAATGAATTGTTGATTAATAGTTCTTGTAGAGTAATCTATTGCACATGTATCTTGCTTAGGTTACTGGATTTAGGGTAAGAATTTTAATTGAATTGAGTTAGCAGGTATCTCTAACCCTTGAAAGTTTCATTTTTATCTTATTTCTCTATTGATTTAACAATTTAACTTTAAGTATGTAGAAATCTCTCGAATTTAGAATTTGGGTGTTTGGGGAAGTTCTCGGCTGGACCAGCTGACTCCCAAGGAAATAAGATCTGAAGAGCCCTCCGGATCTAATTCCCCAAGCTTATCTTAAGTTCTCTTTTTGTGGGGTTTTCTAGGTTTTGTGCCTAAATAAAAAATTTATCTTAACTTTTATTGAATTTAAAGTTAGATCTGGCTAGTAAGAGCCTTAGATCTTTAGATCTGGGAGCGAAGTCAGACTTACACTCCTCAGATCTGACAGATCTGCAACTCTGGTACGTAGATCTGTAGATACATTGTATAGATCTGTATTTTTAATAGTGTAAATATTTAGATTTTTTTTTTAGTTTTTCTGATTTCTAACTCGGGGTTTCAATTTTACATTTTTGTATATGTGCTGGGTTTCTCGGTTTTTGTTTCTGGTTTTGTGCAGGTGAAACTTGAGGGTTTTCAGAGAAACTTTTTTGGATCTGAGACAAATCTAGGCCCTGGAGGGTAAGTTCTGATCTCAAGAACAAGATTTTTTGCAGGGATATTCAGGTTAAAATTTCTTAGATCTGAGTTTCTGAGTAAGATTAATTGCTGGACAAAAGGAAAATTTCGATTTTTTTTATTTTTTTTATTTTTATGCACAAGTTGTGCCTGCGTTTTCCACTCGTAGGCTGCCTTTCTTCCTGCAATATCCACTACGTGCAACCTTTCCTTGCTGCGTTAACCCCTTCATGCTCTAGCTCCCCGCAGCCTTCCCTTTCATTTTTGCTCGCGCAGTCTTTTTCCATTGCCGCATCCTTTTGCGCCCTCTTTCTCTCTGCATGAACCCTTTTTCTCCTACTGCCATCTCCCTCACGCTGCTGCATCCTCCATCTCCCTTACCCTTGAATATTCTATTCTCCCTCTGTCCGTGCAGCTTCTCCCTGCGTCATTTCGTTTCGTGGCCCTATCCATTTTTCAAGCTCCCTACCGCCCCTTCAATCCGCTTCCTTTCATCCCTCGCAACTCCCTCATCCACATTCTGCCCTTACCTGCAGCTACCTTTGCATTGCTCCCTCGACCTGCGTGAGGCTCCAAGCTCCTGCCTTCTGCTTCTCTCGCCGCCATATCGCTGTCGGCTCCTACGTCCATCCTCTCTTTCAGGCAATCCTCCTCTCGCTGCCGGCTCCATCTTTCTTTTACGCTGTCCACTGCCCGCTCATGCTCCTAACCTAGCACATATCAAAAAAATAAAACACATAACATTAAGACGTTAATTTTATGAGATTTGATTTCATTCTTTTTTAGTTCGACTTTTGTTTTTATTAACTTTTTTAAATTTTCACATTTAAAGAAAATTCAAAGAACTTTAACTTTTATTTTTTTAATTTTTTATTTATACATAATTCAAAATTAAAAAAATTCATTTACGTTTTAACATTAGCCAAATTTAAATTTTTTATTTTATTTCTTTTAATTCTTTGTTGTATCTAAAATGTGGAATTTTTTTTTTTAGGTTTATCTTTTTAACATCGGGATTTTGAGCCATTTAAATTTTAGGCTTGGCAAGATATTTAATTGTGGAGAAATTCCTATGGTTGACATGATTTAAATTTTTGATATCCTAAGTTTGTTTATAGAGAAAATTAAATTTTTTATTGGATTCACATTATTTTTGGAATATCATTTAATCCATAAACTGCTTTACGAAGTGTTTATTTAGCATCGACATTTCATGGTATGTCTTGATGAATAATTATTGAGATTTAAGTGCTAATTAATTTCTTATGCTTCAGTTAAGTTTGATAATCATTGGCATCTGAATTTTTAAACGTTTTCTATCGATTAAAATCGTCTATTGTGTAATTAACTCTTGTTTCATTTACTTGAATTTGGCTATTTATTGAATATTAATGTTAGGGAAACCTTCAAGTAATTGTGATTGATATTTTTCAAAGCTTTATTGTGGATCTGTGACAAATTGTATATCTTTTAATTAAGTAATTTCTGGCATATTCATAATTGGCACTCTCGCTTAAGTACTTAGTGGTTAGGTCAGATTATTTGTAATCTAAGTGCGTTAGGCTTTAAATATCACCTCTCATCTTCGAGGCTTGCTTCATCTCGCTCCTTCTTCAAATCATTTTCCTTGCATTCTGCATTCTAAGTTAGCATTGCATAGCAACCGTTTCTCATCAAGTACTTGGTTGTAATTTCCTTAGCAAGATAGTTGATTCCACAATGCACTGGTATCAATCATTCAAATTTAATCAAATCATTTAATCTTGCTAGATCATTTACAAGTATTTGGTCGTTTAATTGTGTCTCCCGAACTGGTTGGTTCCCAACTAGTTCTCCTTCATTCCATTTCCATAGAGTCTACCCCACTTAGTCAGCTATAAGGAGACAACTTAAATAGAGAGATTGGGGATCAGGGTGACAACCCCCGATTTGAGCTGTTGTCGTGGTACCTAGACATTCTGTGCGACAACATTTTTTGGCGCTGTTGCTAAGGATAGAGTTTTTCTGTCCTTGGTCTCAACGACATTTAATCTTCTAATATTTTTTCGCCATTCATTAGCTCGTCACACGACATAACATTTTCTGGCGTCTTTTCATCTCTTCATCTTTTCATCATTGTATCTTTCGTCATCTCACTAATCTTTTCATCTTTTCTATTTGCACCTTTAGCACTTGGACATTTTACTTGGTTTCCTGTTTTGGTGGCGACTCCAGTTATTCATCTATTTACTCCTAGACAAGTATCCCTCCTTGATATCCATTTGCTTCTCTCGACTAATTTTTCGGTTTTAGAATTAGATTCATCATGTTCAAGTGGCGACTCCACTTCTTTAATTTCTTACAAGAATTTATACTAAGAAGCTTGCTTCCTGTGAATCTCTTGATATTTCTTGAACAAGGATCTCTCTCTCTAACATCTACTTGGCCTTTAAGCAAGTCATCATGGATGATACTCTTCATGACATGCCGGAAGAGGCCATTCCTAAATTGCCTTTGTTCTCGGGTGGTGATTCAACGACTGCGCAAAAACATCTCTTGATGGTTACTCATATAACAAATAGATATTGTCTTCCTTCACAATATAATCGTGAAGATGTAAAGATACGCCTCTTTGGCTTTTCCTTAAATGGTGATCTTATCGTTTGGTTTCAAAATTGTCCTGAGGAGTTTTTTTATTATTTATAACACATCATCAATGCTTTTAAAGATAAATATATAAAACAAGGTGGCTTGCCTTGTGCTCCCATTACTATGCAAAATAATGAAAGTGATCTTGTAGAGAACTCTACTATCAACAAGAGATTTCAAGACAATTCTCAGGATGAATCCACTTGTACCATGACAGCAGAAATCCATGATTGTGGTGAAGCAGAAACAAGTTGTCAAATCAGTGTTGACAACGATAAGCATCTTGTTAATGAATTGATTCAGATGGTTAAGGATATACAACTCAATCAAGCTCAAGTAATCAAGAATATGGAGGCCAACCAGGCTCAATTCATTAAGAATATGGAACTTAATCAAGAAAAATTAACAACAGATCAAGCTAAGGAAATTGGTTCTATGCAAAGTAGGTTATTGGCCTTGGAAGAAAAACATATCTAGGAAATGACGATAATGGAATTTAATCACTCCAATCAAATCACTGCCATGGAAGAAAGACACATTGAAGAGATGACGATAATGGAATTTAATCACTCCAATCAAATAACTGCCATGGAAGAAAGACATATTGAAGAAATGACGATCATGGAATTTATTCACTCTAATCAGATGGCCACCATGCAGAATCATTTGATCACCATGGAAGCAAATGATAAGAAAGAGATGAACTATATGCAAAATTGCTTCATGGCCATGAAAGAGAATAATGATAAAGCGATAAAAAACATGGAAATCAGTCAGATGTCTCTTCAACACAAGTTGACTGTTGAAGAGAGTCATGCGAAGGAAATCAATGTTATAAAGGTTAAGCATTCTAATCAAATGAATGTTATTCAAAATAAGTTGGAAAAAATAGAAAGATCACATATACAGAATGTCCAACCCAAGTCAAAATTGTCAACAGATCATAGGCCTCGCAGTTTGCTAAAGCAAGCTCCATCCTATTGTGGTGAGACCATTTCTTCCATTGAAAAGTAGTTGATGGAAGGCGACCTGGATAAAGGGAAAACCGAAGGGAATCAACTTAATACATGTGAAGTTAATCCATCACCCTTGACAGAGCAGATGCATAATGAAGAGAGACATGTCATACATATCTTGAATACTTCGTCTGAAAGTTCTCAAAAACAATGTTCCACATCATCAGCAATACAACTTGCCACAAAGAAAAGCCTGAAGCAAAAAAGAAAAAGAATAAGAAAGCAGTTTGATTCATCTAATGGTCGCGAGCAGCTCATTTTTCGGATAAGACAAAGTCCTACCGTATGCAAGATCGCACATGGCACATCTGAGAAGCAACCCACAGACTTGCTTGAAAGCAGGCAAATGCTCAGTATGCACTATATTGAACACATTTGATGCCATAGGGCATCCTTTGTATTGTATCTCTAACCTTACACCCTATTATTTCAACATTTTCATTTGGAGCTAGATTAAATTTATATTTTCATGTTAGTAGAATAGTCAATAAATGAAGAGCTTCTATTTTCATGTGCTTAGTGTTATATGATGAATTTTGGATGGATGCTACTTATATAATCTTGTGTATTGCTTGGATGCAAATTCTGGATTCTCACATTCCTTCGATGAAGCAACATGTCCTCAAGTAGAGCCAGATGTTGACCACTCTGTGTCAATGACCCCATAGCAGTACCCCCCATTTTTCGTAAAAGGGATATATCATGTTTGAGTGTTCGTGTCGTTCAGATTTCATCATTAAGCCGACAATTTTGTAAATGATGAAAACCCATTATGCATATCTATAATGTAAATGATCTTAGTAAGACCATCATGTATGTAACAACCTAGGTAAGTTTAGTATTTTGGTGACGATTTCTATCCTAGGAGGTTTTTCGTCTCACTGATTCATCTATGTCTCTAGACACAGATGATCGACAAAATTTTTCCCCTCCAGCCTCACCCCAAAGTTAGGGTGGATTTTGTCGTCAAGATACTAAGTGAGTCCTAGTGTTTTTTATCCAGTCTTTGTAAAAGTAATCTGGGAATGATCCTAGCTAATTGGCTAGATCATTTTATTACAGATTGGTAGGTCTACTAGATTATATTTTGAGTCACAGAATTGGGTAGATTATTGAGGGTCTGTTACAAACGGGTATTCTCCTCATGGATTTAATGTATTAATCTTATGTAAAGAGGGTTGGAAAATAATTAATCCCTTCAGTCAATTAATTAAATCGTCTGGCCAAATTAAATTAAAAATCCTAAGCCAAAAATTTAATTAATTTTATGTCCTAGGTAAAATTAAAATTTTCAAAGGCAAAATTCGTGGGTCCCTAAAACATAATTTTTTAAAGGTTCCAGGCCAAGGGAATATTGAAAATTTTGAGAAATTTTGGACCCTTAGGCCCTTGGTAGTTAAGTCAAAGTCAATTTTTTGAGGTAATTAACTCAAAATTATTATTTTTGAGTTAATTAAAAGGGAATTAAATGAAAATTTCGAAATTTCTCAAAAAATAATAATTTTGACGGACGAGATTAAAAGATAATCAAATCATTTATTACGGTCGAGATTACTTTGACAAGATCAAGTGAACTAGCCGTTGGAGATTTTACCTTTAAATTAGAGGTCAGTGTCAGTCTTTTGATCATCCGATCTCTTGATCGTGTACTAGCTCTTGAAGCTCTCCTGTAATATTTTCTGGAATAATACAAGCGAAGTCTTTGGAGTTTTACTTTATGGTCATGTTTCTCTTCGGCATTTTATGGTAAACTTGTTCTTTATATTCTGCTGGTAATTATTTCATTGAATTGTTGATTAATAGCTCTTGTAGAGTAATCTGTTGCATAGGTATCTTGCTTAGGTTACTGGATTTAGAGTAAGAATTTTAATTGGATTGAGTTAGCAGGTATCTCTAACTCTTGAAAGTTTCATTTTTATCTTATTTCTCTATTGATTTAACAGTTTAACTTTAAGTGTGCAGAAATCTCTCGGATTTAGAATTTGGTGTTTGGGGAAGTCCTCGGCTGGACCCTCTGACTTCCAAGGAAATAAGATCTGAAGAGTTCTTCGGATCTAATTCCCCAAGCTTATCTTAAGTTCTCTTTTTGCAGGGTTTTTTTAGGGCTTGTGCCTAAATAAAAAATTTATCTTAACTTTTATTGATTTTAAAGTTAGATCTGGCTAGTAAGAGCCTTAGATCTTCAGATATGGGAACGAAGTCGGACTTACACTCCTCAGATCTGACAGATCTACAACTCTTTTACATAGATATGTAAACACATTGTTAGATCTGTATTTTTAATAGTGTAAATATTTAGAATTTTTTTTAGTTTTTTTGATTTCTAACTCGGGGTTTCAATTTTAGATTTTTGTATATCTGCTGGGTTTTTGGGTTTGTGTTTTTGGTTTTGTGTAGGTGAAATTTGAGGCTTTCAGAGAATTTTTTTTGGATCTGAGAGAGATCTAGGCCCTGGAGGGTAAGGTCTGATCTCAACATCAGGATTTTTTGCAGGGATATTCAGGTTAAAATTTGAATTTCTCAGATCTGAGTTTGTGAGTAAGATTAATCGTTGGACAGAAGGAAAATTTTGATTTTTTTTTTATGCACAAGTTTTGCCGGCGTTTTCCACTCATAGGTTGCCTTTCTTCCTGCAATATCCACTATGTGCAACCTTTACCTGCTGCGTTAACCCCTTCATGCTCCAGCTCCCCACAACCTTCCCTTTCATTTTTGCCCGCGCAATCTTTTTCCATTGCCACATCCATCTGTTGCCCTCTTTCTCTTTGCATGAACCCTTTTTCTCCTGCTGCCATCTCCCTCACGCTGCTGCATCCTCCATCTCCCTTACCTTCAACTCTTCTATTCTCCCTCTGTCTGCGCAGCTTCTCCCTACGTCATTTCGTTTCACAGCCCTATCCATTTTTCGAGCTCCCTTCCGCCCCTTCAATTCGTTGCCTTTCATCCTCCATAGCTCCCTCATTCGCATTCTGCCCTTACCCGCAATTACCTTTGCGTTGCTCCCTCGACCCGCGTGAGGTCCAAGCTCTTGCCCTGTGTGAGGCTCCAAGCTCCTGCCTTCCACTTCTCCTGCCGCCCTATCGCTGTCGGCTCTTGCATCCATCCTCTCTTTTACGTAGTCCTCCTCCCGCTGTCGGCTCCTTCTTTCCTTTACGCTGTTCGTTGCATGCTCATGCTCTTAACCTAACACATATCAAACAAATAAAACATATAACATTAAGACTTTAATTTTATGAGATTCGATTTCATTCTTTTTTAGTTCGACTTTTGTTTTTATTAACTTTTCACATTTAAAAAAAACTCAAAAAACTTTAACTTTTTATTTGTTTTATTTTTTATTTATACAAAATTCAAAAAAAAAATCATTAATGTTTTAACATTAGCCAATTTTTTTTAATTTTTTTAATTTTTAATTTTTATTTTTTATTAATTTCTTTTAATTCTTTGTTGTATCTAAAATGTGGATTTTTTTTTAAAATTTTTTTTTATAGGTTTATCTTTTTAACAATTGGATTTTGAGCCATTTAAATTTTAGGCTTC
The DNA here is from genome assembly GCA_034641835.2 of Pinus albicaulis. Classification (NCBI taxonomy): domain Eukaryota; kingdom Viridiplantae; phylum Streptophyta; class Pinopsida; order Pinales; family Pinaceae; genus Pinus; species Pinus albicaulis. The sequence goes on from CM076569.1 coordinate 719,562,733, forward strand.
AAAAGATATTTAATTATGGGGAAATTCCTATAGTTGTCATGATTTAAATTTTTGATATCCTAAGTTTGACTATAGGAAAATTAATTTTTTTATTGGATTCACATTATTTTTAGAATGTCATTTAATCCATAAATTGCTTGACGAAGTGTTTATTGAGCATCGACATTTCATGGTATGTTTTGATGAATAATTACTGAGATTTAAGTGCTAATTACTTTCTTATGCTTCAGTTAAGTTTGATGATCATTGGCATCTGAATTTTTAAACGTTTTTTATCGATTAAAATCGTCTATTGTGTAATTAACTCTTGTTTCATTTACTTGAATTTGGATATTTATTGAATATTAATGTTTGGGAAACCTTCAAGTAATTGTGATCAATATTTTTCAGAGTTTTATTGTGGATCTGTGACAAATTGTATATCTTTTAATTAAGTAATTTTTGGCATCTTCATAATTAGCACTCTCACTTAAGTACTTAGTGGTCAGATCAGATTATTTGTAATCTAAGTGCTTTAGGCTTTAAATATCACCTCTGATCTTCGAGGCTTGCTTCATCTCGCTCCTTCAAATCATTTTCCTTGCATTCTGCATTCTAAGTTAGCATTGTATAGCAACAGTTTCTCATCAAGTACTTGGTTGTAATTTCCTTAGCAAGATAGTTGACTCCACAAGTCACTGGTATCAATCATTCAAATTCAATCAAATCATTTAATCTTGCTAGATCATTTACAAGTATTTGGTCGTTTAATTGTGTCTCTCGAATTGGTTGGTTCCCAACTAGTTCTCCTTCATTCCATTTCCATAAGGTCTACCCCCCTTAGTCTCCTATAAGGAGATAGCTTAAACAAAGAGATTGAGGATCAGGGTGACAGCCCTCGATCTGAGTCGTTGTCGCGGTGCCTAGACATTCTGTGCGACAATAGGTAGCTGTCAAGCATTTCATCTGTTGGAATCTGAATGGCATTGGAACAGATGCCAAGAAATGAGTCCCCTACTGCTACAAATTTTCTTTGCTAAGTGAAATGAGATATGGGAACAACGTATGCATCAAATCACTGCTAAGGAGCATTGGACAATGAAGGGAATTGATGAAAAATTGTAATATCCCCAATTAGCAGTAAGCTAATTGGGAATATTAATTTTTGACAGATTTTGGCTTTTCCTAATGTTAGGTAGAAATAATGTGGGTCGGGACCCATAAATCATATTAAAGCACGCAGAAGTACTTTTCCTAGAGTTAGAGGCAAAAATTGCGGCCTTGGTGGGGGCTGTGAGATCCAATGAGAGGGCTCTGCGTTTGGCTGAGTGGCAGCGTTGAGAGTGGCCAAGGAAGGGCAACACAGGAGTGGCCAGTGAGGGGGCATTGTAGTCCTAGGTGGGGCCCAAGAGGAACGTTGGTCTATTGGAGGTAAAAGGGAAGAGGCAACTCATTCCTCGTCATTCATTCACCTTATAATTTTCTGTCTTCTTGACTGAGCATGCTTGAGCTAGAGAGCCAATTCTGCAGTGTTGTTCAGCACACGAGATCTTCAAGCGGAATTCTCAACCTCTACCTCAGGGGACTTCGAGTGCCCGCTCAGGAGAGGAAGTTCCACCATTTTGTTAGAGATATCAGAGCATCACTAGCAGGAGGAAGCAGTCCCTTCAAGACAACGCAGAGACAGTCCAGACAACACAGTGATTACGTAGTCCAGCCAAGAGGAAGTGCCGGAAGTAAGGGGTTGAAGAGGAGATCAGCTAGAGGATTTGGAGGGGAAGCTAGCCACCTCCTACTAGGGATTTTGGCAGTGTTTCAGAGGCAGTTTCCAGTAGTTTCAGCTAGAAGGTCGAATTCCCCAGTAGAGTAGCATGCCAAGCCCAAAGGGGTCATTTTCCAGGGTCGAGCTTTCTAGAAACCCTTTGCGGGTTTAGTGAGAGGAGTCCGGTGACCAATTCCTGAAATTTTCTGAGCACGGGAGCTAGGCCAACCAACAATCCGAAATCAAGTAGCAAAAGTAAATTCCAGGACTAGGTAGCGCATTGCGTGAGCCACACAGAGCATATTTCAACAGATGATTTGCTAGGATTAGAGCTGTTCTTCAGCCTACCTTGAGCAGGCCCAGGGGCTATCCTTCTAAGCACCATATTGTACTCTTTCCCAACATTTTAATAAAATAGTTCAATGCTGAATTTGGTCTCATTTCTTGTGTATTTAATGGCGTTTTCAATTTTGTTGTAGTTACTTGTCTATTTGCACTTTTATTACTGTTAAATCCCCATTTGGGGATATTACAAAAATGTTTCCCAGAGCTCAAATCAAATTGTATCAGTAGAAATCAAATTTTGCTTCTGTAAAAGAAAGATGACGTTTTCTATATGTGCAAATGAATCTCAGATTGGAGTGATAGCATTTGGTAGTCTTGTGGATGGAAGATGCACAAAATGTTTTTCTTCCTAAGACATTGGATGTTTGCTAGAAGTGGCATTATTTAGCGTTAGAAAAGGGGCATAAGTCATTTTTTGGCCAACCAGTAGTTAGACAACAATTTTCTCTCTGATTTGTTGGGTAACCATCTAGCATCTTGGATGGGAATCACTGTTTTGAAGAGAGACAAATCTTTTGGACACTTGGCAGTAATTGGAACCTTTAAGAGAGCATAACAACCCTGTTTTGAAAAACAACAATTATCATCTTGGAGGGGCTGTTGAACCCCATTCAGGTATTCTAGCAAGATGAAATAAGTTATGGCTCGTTGATAAGTTATTTAGAAATTCATGGAGTGATAATCGTGGTCACATAACTTGTCAAGTGACCATGACAAGGTGTATTAGCACCATAACATTCTAATACCTAGTCACATTAAATTATTGATAATTGTAAGTGGGCAGTTGTTGCCTCATTATTTTGAGGAGTTGGAGCCATGTACATAGTGGTTATTTTATTAGTTGGACCTTGTGGGATTGATGCCTAGAGGTTCGGGCCACCACTTCACCCAATGGTTGGATGCATTGACCCATTTCTTTAGTGGGCTCATTACTTTTCATTGTACATGTGACCAAGCCACTTTCTTTTTTTTGTTATTATTTTGTTCCATGCAATTATTATTAAGTTCTAGTAGTTCGACTAGGTCTAGATTTTCAATGCTAGACCTAATGACCCCTTAAATAATAGTATTTTATTGTAAAGGAAATTCCTTTCCTCATCTATATAAAGGAAGGATTTCCTCACTTGTAAATCATGGTTGGATAGTGAGAGTGTTCCTCTCCTGGGAGCTTAATGAAAATATTCTTGGTGCAATTGGGGTTTTGGGTTTATTATGTGATGCATGTTTCAATCTAGCAGGTTTTTCTTTCTTGCTTATGTCTGCAACATTTTTAAGGGTTCAACTCGTACTGGATTCAGGACCACTATAAGGCATAGTGAGATCGATCCATCGAGGGACAATGGTCTCGTGGAAGGGCGTGTCACAGACATAGGTTTTCACATCCCCTTTGTTTGTGTGGAGTAGTCGTCGAGCCACTTTGCTAGGCATACCCTTGAGGAGGTCCCCTTAGTAAATGCTTGGCTTATTTTACACTATAGTTGATCTTTGGGCTGAGGGAAATCCCATTGAGGAAGTGGGTCCTTGACCTTGTAGTTTACCCTAATTGGCGAGGAAGCTACCCATCTCTTTGATACTAGTTTCTCCTCCCCAATCCACCATTCCAGGCAACCGACCTAAGGAGGGTCATACCGTTGAGAATTCAGTAGGGCAATGATTAATTCAATTCTCTTTTCTTGATAACTTCTTGTGTTATTCTTTAACTTCTTATCTTTGTTCCTTATTATTACAGTGTGCAATACATCAAACAACTATCAAAACAATAAGAATAGTGACACAGTATATAGTTTGCAAGCCAGGGCCAAAACCCCTCCTCTTGAGGGGAAAACCCATAAATCTCTCCTTCTTATAGATTCTTCAATTGACGAATACGATGACCTAGTGACCTAGTCAAATACCCTCCAAGATCAAGATTTGCACGACGTCCAACTGCCACTTCTTCGACCTCTCCCAGAAAGTCCGAAATTTCTGCACTTCTGTAGGTGCTGCAACTGTTGCACATATACAAGGAGACTTCGATCTCCTTGTAGAGCTTCCTTCTTCCCTTTGCTTGCCTTTCCTGGAGATGTAGGACCATAGACAAGCCCTAGAAACCCTTCGATTTCCTTCTTTTCTTCCTCTCCACCAAGATCGAGCTCAAGGTAGCCCTAGCGCAGAAACCCTAGCTTCTTCTTGTGCGTAGGAGAGAGAGAGAGACCCAAAACAAACACTTCGGCTTCCTTGTCTTCCTTCTTCGACCTTCTTCTTGTCCTCTTCTTCACATATGAGAGAGTGTGAGTGAATGCCTTATGGAGGTCGAGTTCCTCTCCTTATATAGGCCTTCTTCAAGGGTGACACAACTCTTCATGTAGGTTGACTAGGCAGTTCTCTAGGCTGACTTGATCTTGGAGGTATTTTGAAACTTTAGAGATAAAATACATTTCTCTTTACATATTACAATGTGCCCATAGGGTCTTCAACATATGAAAATGACTCTTCAAACCTAGAAGCACTTTAAATAGTGCTTGACCTATAAAATAAAGAACTTGAGCATGAAACCCATGCTTCAATAATATTTTTCTTTCCATTTTATAATTTACCATTTACAAGAATACATTTCATACTTATGAAGACCGAACTTAGTTACACATTTTTCAAAACTCCCTCTTAACTAGGGAGGTATTCATAAGAGGTACATGGTCATTCTCAATTTGAAGAGATCTCATAAGAAGAGTCAGATTTGTAACCCATCTGTTTCTAGCATCGTATCAATCCAACATTGTCACATGCAAGGCCTTGACTAACAACTCCATCTCTCCACGAGATCTTGAGCTACAATGCTGTTGAGACCAATGATTTATAGACACCATCATCATTGTCTCTCAAGGTACATACTCCACCCAGGTGTTCACCGAGTATGACCTTCTTGGACTATTCTTATCTTGGGTAGCTAATCCTCAAAGAATATCGGTCCACGACTACTCTTATCTTGAATTCCCTACCACATTCTCAAAGAGCATTGGATGCCAGATGGTTACCAAACCCTCCATTCTTTCTTCTACTGAAGACAAGAGTGTTGTGTCTATCTCTCCCTCCAGGCAAGGAGGATACATTCACCAAACCAAGCTTGTCTCTCAAATACACAAGCTTCTTGTTTGGAAGTGATTTCGTCAGTATGTCAGCTACTTGTTCATCAGTGGAAATATACTGAAGTTGTAGCACACCATTTTGTACTAGCTCTCGAACATAGTGATACTTGTTGTTGATGTGCTTTGTCTTTCCATGAAATGCTCGATCTTCAAACAAATGTATACAACTGGTGTTGTCACAGAGTATCACTGTAGGGTCCATCGATCCTTCATATAAGTCAGATAACAACTTCCTTAACCAGACCACTTCTTTACTTACTTCACAGGCTGCAACATATTCAACCTCAACACTACTCAAAGAAACAATGTCTTGCTTTCTGCTCATCCATGAGACCATGGAGGATCCCAAACTAAAGCATCCTCCTGTAGTGCTCCTTTCATCTTGTTCACTGCCTCCCCAGTCGGAATCTGTGTATCCAATTAGTTGGACATCATTCCTTCTATCATACTTTAGACAGTAGTTGATGGTTCCTTGCAGATATCTCAAAATATGTTTTGCTGCTATCCAATGATCTTGCTTCGGCTCCACTTGGAATTGAATGAGAGCATTTACTGCAAAGCATATGTTTGGTCGAGTATTCACCAAGTACATCAGCGAGCCAATCAGTTGTCTATACTTGGAAGGATCCACAGGGCTTGATTCAAAACTCCTAAGTCTGTTCAAGTTTGTGATCATCAGAGTGGTCATAGGTTTGCAATCCATCATATCAAACCTCTTCAGCATCTTGATCACATACTTTCCTTGACCCAAATAGATTTCATCAAGTCTGTTCCAGACTTCTAGTCCCAAATAGTAATGCATAAGCTCGAGATCCTTCATATCAAATTCAGTTGCTAATTGCTTTTTGCATTCTTCAATTCGACCTTCTACACCTGTCAGGAGAAGATCATCTATGTTGGAAATGTTGTCATTGATGGCAAAGGAGGCAGCAAAGCCAGAGACAGGAAAAGGAGGCAGCAAAGACAGAAACAGGCAATGGAGGCAGCAAGGAAGCAAACGAAGGAAGCAAACGAAGGAAGCAAAGGAGACAGGTAAAGGCAGAGGAAGCGAATATAGAGGAAGAACCGTTATCAGAGGCAGAGGCAGAGGCAGAGTCGTTATCACAGCAGGAAAATACAGAGGCAGAGCGACAAAAGCAGCAGAGGCAGAGACACAGCCGTTATTCCGAGAATCGCTACCTCAGCTGGAGGATATATATAAAATTCCGAGAATCGCCCAAGCTGGCGGATATATATATATATATATATATATATAACTGACTCCGAGAATTATCGTAATAAGTATATATATATATATATAAATCAGAATCGCCACTCCCAACGGAAGATACCATAGATTGAGCTAATGGTATGCATATATATATAAATCTCATTCCTCGGAATCGTAAAATCCAACGCGCAAAGTATATAAGGTGCTTATATTACAAGGATTATAGCACATATATATATATATATATATATATATATATATATATATATATATATATATATATATAGCCATATGTAGCGCGAGATTCAAAGAACCAAAGTACCATAAGGCGGAACCTGGCGCGTCGAGGAAGAAGTGGAACCGTGACCGAGAGGAACAGTAACGGCGGTTTGGAGCTGAACGGTGGTTTTTATCGCACCACTTTTGCGGGTTGAGCGGTATTCAAGAGGTTGGCTCCAATTCCATAGAACGGGCGACACGCGTCCCTGTACGACTCCACAAAACCGCTTGTCATTGCGCGCCATCACGTGTTATTGTTCGACTCAGGATGCCAAACATTCAGTTTGATAAATTGAGGAAGTTGAAGCTTCCCTATCAAGTTGCAGCTTGATAGGGCCGGATCGAGGTTAAGCCTCCCAGAGATGGTGCTTAAAATTGAAGGAGCAAAGCCTTGCAAGCGAAAGGTGTGTATCTGAGGTAGAGCTCACAGGTTGTTTCCATAAACAGTAGTGAGGGATGGAGTTTGCCTTCGCATCACAAATAATAAGATGTGGTTTTCCTTTATGGTTTCCACTATATCTCTAGTTTGGTCTCGTGCATGATATGTTAATCCATCATCATCTCAAGTACCGCCGCCTCAGTAGTATTGTCCGTTATATTATATTAATACTTGCCGCTACATTCAAGATTACTCACATATTGAGTTGGACATGAAATGAATAAGGTGTACATATAAGGTTTAATAAAAGCGAAAGATTATGAATGTTAAACTCATTCAACCCCTCCCCCCTCTCGCTAACTCAGAGTTCATCCACTTATTAGGTTCCTAAGATACTACTAACAACCGAAAGGATAAGAGATCCTAGGTTCCCAAGATGGCTAGTAAAGAAGGATGTTCAACCAATAAAGCCCCTTTCTTCACTGGTGAAAATTATGCTTTCTGGAAAATCAGAATGAGGACATACATAATGTCTCTAGGAATAGAAGTCTGGGCTGCTGTGGAATTAGGATATGCCCCAAAGGCAACTGACACAGAGAAAGAAACAAAACAAGATTTTGTGGCTAACGCAAAAGCCATGAATGCCATCTTGAACCGATTATGTGAAGCAGAGTTTATTAAAGTAATGCACAAATACTCTTCCAAAGAAATATGGGATACACTTGAGAACATACATGAGGGAGACAAGAAAGTAAATACTGCCAAACTTCAAGTCTATAGAGCCCAGTTTGAGAACTCAAAAATGAATGATGATGAAGACATTGCCGCTTTCCAAATCACATAATTATTAAACAATATGAAAGCCTGGAGAAAAAATGCTACGTAAAGTATAATTGTTAAAAGATTCTAAGATCTTCCATCCAGGTTAATCCAAAGGTGTCTCCAAGAATAGAAGAAACAACTTATCAGAGACCTGATCATGAACCAAACAACAATCAATAAATTATAAAAGTGAGGTCTGCAGGAAGCCACAAGCAAGTACTATGGAAGCAAAATTTTTAAAATGGTAAAAGAAAGAGGAAAGAAGAAGAGAGACACAGTGCTCTAAGAAACTCGCATGAAGAAGAGGCAAAGCCTGTCAGAAACCGGATAGAGGTCAGCAAGGTTACAGTGTGTAACTCCCTTCAAATGGCTTTTTGACCAGGGAAGAGGGACAATGGTCAGCATGTCCTCACAAGAAAGTAAGGAATCCGTTTCCAGAGTCGTGAGAGAAGACCAAGTCGAACTGCGTAAAGGAAAGAAGTTCAACAGAAAATCCTTTTATGCTCAACAAGACAGCAGTACATCTGAAGATTCAGATGAATCCTCAAGTGAGGAAGGAACCTCTGAATTCTTATTGATGGCCATAGAAGAACTTGAAGGTCTCCTGCTAGAAGATGAAGAAGAAGAAGGTGAAGTCGATCTTGAGGGGGAGCTAAGAAGTGCTCTAGAAGAGATTGATAGACTCAAACTGAAATGCAGAAAACAAAGGGACATTCTCCTCAAGTATGTACGAGAAGAACAGAATTCAGAAGTCCTTAAGCAGCTAAAGATAGAGCTTGAAGAAGCCAAGAAGATAGAGGACATGTTACTTAAGCAAATCAAAGAAAAAACTCAAGAACAAGAAAAGTTGGAAGAAGAAGTAGTATGTCTCAGGAAGAAATTAGAAAATGCTCAAAGGAAAGTGGTTATAAACTCTTTTCAAACAACAAGCTCTAGTAAGTTGATTGAAATTCTGGTTGCTCAAAGATCTCCTATGATAAAGACTGGAATAGGCTATGAAGGAGAATCAAGTAAAGGAAAAGAAAAGGTTGACAGAGAGATTATTTTTGTAAAAGCAAAGAAGAATGATGAAGTAGCTCAAACAATTCCTACAAAAGAAGAAATCTGCAATAAGGAAGACAAAGATAAGAAGAAACCACTAGTAGCAAAGAATGTAATAAATACTAAGACCCCTGAATATGTAAAATTTGGAAACTATCAAAGGAGATTCTTCCCTCTAATGAAGAATGTCACCTGTTATGTCTGCCACAAGCTGGGACACATTGCTGCATATTGTCATGCAAGGAGGAGTAATTCAAACCAGCAAAAGATGCAAACATTGAAGAGACTGCCCCAAGCAAACAAATGGAAGAGACAACCTTACATCAGGTAAGCAAATAGTTTCTATGGTTACTGTTTTTATTGTAAGGAATTTGGTCATAAAATCATTGAGTGTAGAAAGTATGGACAAATATTGATGTTTAACACCTCACGGAGATTTATGAATCAAAGAAATTCTGTTCATACTCATAATTCTACAAAAAATATGATCAAATGTTGTGTATGCAATCAAGTTGGACATATACCTTCCAAATGTCCTCTAAGAAGATGTAGTTCTTCACCTCACAAAAGATACCAAACAAAAGGGTGCCTCCAGTGGATAAAGAAGGTGAATAAGTGTGACCTGGCTCTAACTGCTCAAGATCTGAAAAGCCAATGGTATTTGGACAGTGGCTACTCTAAACACATGACAGGAGACAAAAGTAAGTTTATAACTCTTGATGAAAAGAAATCTGGCAATGTTACTTTTGGCAATGATAAGTCAGGAAAGATCAAAGGAAAGGGCTCAGTCAGCATAGACAATGGCAGAGGAAAGGCCCAAGATGTACTATTTGTAGATGGGTTGAAAGAAAATTTACTGAGTGTCAGTCAGATGTGTGACAAAGGTTGCGAAGTTCTATTTAGAGCACAACACTGTGAAGTCAGATTAAGCACCACAGGAAAGACTCTGCTCAAAGGTGTTCGAACAGAGAGCAATTTTTACATTGTGAAAGAGGAAGATGAAGCATGCCATCTTAGCAAACTTGAGGAGTCATGGTTATGGCATAAAATATTGGGACATCTCAGCTTCGATCACATCATCAGACTAAGCAAGAAGAAAGCTGTCAGAGACATGCCAGAAATAAAGAGGCCTTCTAATATCATATGCAAATCTTGTCAATTGGGTAAACAGACCCGCACATCCTTTAAGGCCAAAGAGGAGTTGTCAACAAGAAGACCACTCCTGCTTGTGCACATGGATCTGTGTGGACCTGCAAGAACTAAAACACCAAGTGGAGAATCCTACTTCATGCTGATAATAGATGATTTCTCCAGAATGACATGGGTTGCTTTTCTCAAGAATAAATCGGAAGCTCTGGACAAATTCAAAATATTTAAGGCATTAGCAGAAAATCAGACATGATGCAAGCTGAAATGCATCAGATCAGACAGAGGAGGTGAATTCACTGATTATGACTTTGCTGACCTATGCAATGAACATGGCATAAAACAACAATTCACTATTGCAGGAACACCTCAATAGAATGGAGTAGCATAAAGACAAAACATATCTGTTCAACAAATTGCCAGAGCCATGATGCAAGAGAATAATATTTCTCAAACCTTCTGGGCAGAAGCAGTGCACACAGTAGCACATATCCTTAATAAAGCTCACTTAAGGCCAAGCAGTGACAAGACTCCCTACGAACTGTGGCATGGAAAGCTAGCTTCAATCAAACATTTCAGAATCTTTGGTAGCAAGTGTTACATAAAGAATAATGATGAAAATCTTGGAAAATTTGATGCAAGAGCAGATGAAGGAATATTTCTAGGATATGCATCCAAAAGTAAAGGGTACAGGTGCTACAACAAGACTCTTCGAAAAATAGTAGAAAGCATTGATGTGAGATTTGATGAAGAACTTCCAAACAATACAAGGGATACAAACTGCTGTAGTCCATCAGACAACCATGAAGAAGAAAACCAAGATGATGAGGAAACAAGCAAGACAACAGAAGATACAGAGTTGAGTTCTAAAGCCCCCTCAAGATATACTCAGAAGAACCATCCTGAAGATCAGATCATTGGAGACAAGAGAGTAGGGGTCCAGACAAGAAGGCAGCTAATAGAACAGATATAAGAGGTATACATAGCCATGTTATCACAGATAGAGCCAAAGAGATTTGAAGAAGCCAGCAAGGAAAAGTCTTGGGTAAATGCTATGAATGAAGAATTAGACCAAATTGAGAAAAACAATACCTGGGAATTAGTTCCTAGACCCACTGAGAAGAATGTTATAGGCTCAAAATGGGTATTCAAAAATAAAATGAATGAGCAAGGACAAGTAATCCAGATTAAAGCCAGGCTGGTTTGCAAAGGATACTCACAAATTGAAGGACTTGATTACGATGAAACATTTGCCCCTGTAGCCAGAATGGAAGCTATCAGAATGTTCCTGGCATTTGCATGCTACCAAGACTTCAAGGTATATCAAATGGATATAAAATCTTCTTTTCTTAATGGAGATCTAGAAGAAGTCTACATGGAACAACCAGAAGGCTTCTCATTGACAGACAAAGAAGACTATGTGTGCAGACTGAAGAAGGCTCTATATGGACTGAAACAGGCTCCTCGTGTTTGGTACTCAAGACTGGATAAATATTTGCAAAAACAAGGCTTTAAGAGAGGTGGAGTAGACATCAATCTGTACATAAAAGCCCATGAAAATGAACTCCTGATTGTTGTAGTATATGTTGATGACATTATGTTTGGAAGCAATAGAGAAGAACTAGCAAAAGGGTTTGCTGATGAGATGAAAACAGAGTTTGAGATGTCTATGATTGGAGAGCTCGGTCTCTGCTTAGGACTTCAAATTCAGCAAAGATTTGGTAAATTCCATCTCTTAGAAAATTTTTGAAGAAATATTTGAAAAGTTTCCAATGGTGATTTTGCATGAAACTGCAATCAACTCCACTGATCACGAGGATGCAGGCTGTAATACAAACAGTGGATCTATAATGTAGATCAAAACTCTCTAGATCCATGATGAATCATTTATCTCCAGCTTGCATCAGAACCAGGACATCATGCTGGCAGTCTGGACTGGTGGCACAGGCTATAAATGACACTGACAAAACAAAATACACGTGAGTCAAAGAATATTTAGATATCTACAAGGGAACGATGCAGAATATGGACTACGGTATCCTAAAGGCAAAAGCTTCACCGCGACGGCCTACAGAGATACGAGATTAGAGCGAGGAAATTTGGATAGAAACGGGAAAAGCACAAGTGGAGGTGCTTTCTATCTAGGAGAAAGTCTGGTGGCATGGTAAGCAAGAAACAAACATCTATCTCTCTGTCTACAACAGAAGCAGAATATATAGCAGTAGCAGCATGTTGTACACAAGTCATGTGGATGAAGCAGACTCTTCAAAACATGAAGGTAAGCATTAATGAACCTATCTCAATTAAATGTGATAATACAAGTGCTATAAATATATCTAAAATTCCTGTGCTTCACTCAAAAACTAAACATATCCCAATCAAGTATCATTTCCTCCGAGAACAAGTGGCTCAGAAGATAGTAAAACTGGAGTATGTACCAACAAAAGAACAGACAACAGATATATTTACCAAACCACTTGCTAGAGAGCCATTTGAATATTTGAGAAACAGACTAGGGGTAGTATCTGTAGATGCTACTCTCTAATATGAAGAGAAAGCACAGTTTCAGGGGGAGAACAGAAATGAAAATATCATTCCCGGGGGAGATCAGCCAACAAGGGAAGCATGAAAACAGGTCCTCAGGATCAAAGGGATTATGGCAATAATACAGTCAGCATAAAAGAATCAATAAAAAGGCAAAAGGGTCAGTGTTGCAGAAGAAGAATGGTGAAACCGACGTGAACTGAACACGGAAGAATAGTAAACTCAACGTGTATCAAATCCAAAGTTTGGAGCAACAGCGTACGAAGTCAGGAAATTTAACCTGGAAATGCATGACTAAAACACAACATCAAAGAATAGAAGCTTCACTAAAAATTCGAACCCCTTGCCATTGATGTCAAAGGGGGAGGAAGAGCAAACAACAGTAAGAAGAGCAAGCAACAGGGGAAAGGATCCTTTCAGGCAAACAGAGGAAGTGTATTGCCATCAATGCCAAAGGGGGAGACTGTTGGAAATGTTGTCATTGATGGCAAAGGAGGCAGCAAAGACAGAGACAGGCAAAGGAGGCAGCAAAGACAGAAACAGGCAATGGAGGCAGCAAAGAAGCAAACGAAGGAAGCAAAGGAGACAGGCAGAGGCAGAGGAAGCGAATATAGAGGCAGAATCGTTATCAGAGGCAGAGGCAGAGGCAGAGTCGTTATCACAGCAGGAAAATACAGAGGCAGAGGCAGAGTCGTTATCACAGCAGGAAAATACAGAGGCAGAGCGACATAAGCAGCAGAGGCAGAGACACAGCCGTTATTCCGAGAATCGCTACCTCAGCTGGAGGATATATATAAAATTCCGAGAACCGCCCAAGTTGGCGGATATATATATATATGTACCTTAATTCCGAGAATTACCCAGCCGAGCGTTATATATATATATATATATATATATATATATATAAATAAATTCCGAGAATCGCCTACCCCACTGGAAGATATGCTATAGATTGGAGCAGCAATGTAATGCATATATATATAAATCTCATTCTGGGAATCGTATACTCCAGCGGCAAAGTATATATTGTGCTTTATATACAAAGGACTATAACATATATATATGTATAGCCATATGTAGCGTGAGATTCAAAGAACCAAAGTACCATAAGGTGGAACCTGGCGTGTCGAGGAAGAAGTGGAACCGTGACCGAGAGGAATAGTAACGGCGGTTTGGAGTTGAACTGTGGTTTTTATCGCACTGCTTTTGCGGGTTGAGCGGTATTCAAGAGGTTGGCTCCGATTCCATAGAATGGGCGACATGCGTCCCTGTACGACTCCACAAAACCGCTTGTCACTATGCGCCATCGCGCGTTATTGTTCGACTCAGGATGCCCAGCGATATTGTTGAACGCCGTTGATCTGGGAAGGGGTCATCGGACGACGGTCACTTGCTATAGATGCGCGAAGGTTACCCAAGGTACGGCGCACCATCGCGCGTTATTGTCCGTGCAAGTTGCCTGAGCGATATCCGTCGGATCATCAGAAGCCGTGTAATGTGATGTCCGCCGTTGGATGTGGTAGATCGTTAACGCTGGGGCCCATTCAAATATCGCAACTATCGCAACTATCGCAATATCGCACCTGTCGCAACTATCGCAATATCGCAAATATCGCGACTATCGCAATATCGCAATATCGTAGTTGGTTGAAACTGCACAACAACTATCGCAAATAGAAGTTTGCGATTGCGATTAATCGCATCGCATCAGAGTCATCGCATCAGAGTAATCGCAAATTTCTTGCAGAGTTGTTCATTAATATAAATTCCATGGTTTATTAAGAAGGTTAGAAAGGGTTTTATTGTTGATGGTTCATGATAAAGATTGTGGGTACTGCGTTATTAAAAGGTGTTATAAAAACGTTGAGCGTTGTTTTATGTAACGGTTGCGATTGTATTGAAATATGCCGCGTGGTCTGTGGACCCACGGGCCTCGGCTTAAGGTGGAGGGTGATTATTAATACAAAACGATTGCGATATATGTCCGTTCCGCTTGCGGAACTCACCACATCAACAAGACATTTACTGTGTGTAAAGGGTTGGAATATGCCCAGATTTAAAGTCAGCAGTTACACTTATATAAAATGCATTGATATAAAAAGCACAGTTACACGTATGCAGCAGTTACACCACAGCAGAGGGTAGAAGAGCAAACAAAGATGAAAAGAGATAAAACACAGTCACAGAAAAGACAGACACAGTCAAAGAAAAGACAAACGCGCAGCTAGCCAAAAGACTAAATGAGTTGAGCTGGAGTTCTCATTGTAATTTGAATGTAAATGTTTTAATTGAGTTATATTGTTGTGATGCATTGGCAAGTCTCCGAAAGAGAACAAATATCCCACTGTAATGTTAAATTGATACCTACAGTTATATTTATTGAATGAGTAGATAAAAGGAATGAGAAGACAGAAGCCAAAGAGTCATGACTGTTCACTCCAAATTATTTGTGAAATACAAACAGTCATGTGAGGAACTCTATAAATAATATCAACGGGATATGCATAAAAGAGGTTAGAGAGAGCAAATATAGAGAAGGCAGAGTATAGAAGTGTAAGGCAGAGAAGATTAAGAAAAGAAGAGCAGAAAGAGAAGCTACAGAACAAAACTGATGTCTGAGGTAAATCAGCAAACATTTAGTTTGATAAATTGAGGAAGTTGGAGCTTCCCTATCAAGTTGCAGCTTGATAGCTGTCAGTTGTAGCTGATTGAGGTTGGAGCCTCCTGTAGGTTGGTGCCCGCAGAAAATTGAAGGGAGTTGGTGCTTCCTTGCAAGTTGTAGCTTGCAGAGTTGAGGTAGGAGCCTCCTGTAGGTTGGTGCCTGCAGAAAAATAGTGGTGAGAGGGAGTTGGAGCTTGCCTTTGCATCACAACAATAATAAGATGTGGTTTTCTCCTTTATGGGTTTCCACTTATATCTGGTGTCTTTGTGCATGATGTTTATGTGTTGATCTGATTTATATCATCTGCTTAATACCTGCTGCTCTCATATTAAGTCTGCTGTTATATTATGTTAATACTTGCTGCTCACATTCTAAGATTACTCACATATTAAGTTGGACATGAAATGAAGGTGTAAATAAGGTTTAATAAAAATTTTAAAAGATTATGAATGTGTTAAACTGATTCACCCCCCCCTCTCAGTTTAACTAAGAGTTCAACAATCTACATATAGAAGAATGATTACAGGTTCACCTTTTTCCACCTTAATATAAAGGTTTGAGTCAGCATAACTCTTCGTGAATCCTATCCTTTGTAGATGTGCATCCATCCTAGCGTACCATGCCCTTGGTGCTTGCTTGAGGCCATATAATGCTTTCTTTAATCTGCATACATATGCCTTTCTATCCTTTACTTCAAATCCCAAGGGTTGTTCTATGTAGACTACTTCATCTATTGTACCATTCAGAAACACAGTCTTGACATCCATTTGATGGATGTTCCATCCCATCGATGCAGCCAGAGAGACTAGTTGTCGAATCATTGTGTATCTTGCAGTGGGAGAAAATGTCTCTTCATAATTGATGCCTTCAAGTTGAGAGAAACCTCTGGCAACAAATCTCGCTTAATATTTATCTATACTTCCATCAATTGCATGTTTGATCTTGTAGATACACTTGGAAGTAACCATAGATTTTCCTTTGAGCCTCGATACTATCTCCCAAGCTCCATTCTTCTTGATAGATTGGTATTCCTCATTCATGGCATCTTTCCTTCTTTACATCCTCTTCAAAAGTGGATGGTTCTGCTTCTATTAGCTTTGTCATGTTTGCAACATACCCATAATATCTTTTGGGTTTATTACTTTATCTAAATGTCCCCTTCGCTGACCTTCTACATCAAGTAGAGTATATTTCAACCATTTAGGTCCTTTCCTAGTTTCTGGAATGACCACAGGTTGAACAGGTTCACTGTGACCTTCTTCTTCATGGTGAGATTCCACTTCTCCCTGGTTCACTTCTTTCTCAAATACCGAAAGATCTTCATCATCAGAGTCCATAGAAAGTTCTTTTGATTTCTTGAATGCTATGCTCTCATCAAATATGACATCACGACTAAATTCTATGTGATGTCCATCCTTCATGTAGATCCTATAAGCTTTTGATGAGTTACTGTACCCAACAAACGTTCCCTTCATTCCAGAAGGACCCAACTTCTTTCATTTGTCCTTAGGTATATGGATATACAGAGGACACCCAAAGATTCAGAGATGATCTACGAATGGCTTCTTTCCAGTGAATACTTCTTCTGGAGTTTTATTATCCAGAGATCTGTGAGGACATCTATTTTGTATGTAGACTGATGTTTTAGTTCCCTCTCCCCATAGGAACTTAGGTAGATCTTGATCATGAAGCATTGATTTTACACTTTCTTCAATGGATCTATTCTTCCTTTCTGCAACACCATTTTGTTCGGGATAATATGGGACTATCAAATCCCTCTTAATCCCTGACTCCTTACAGAATGCTATGATTTCCTTGGATGTATATTCTCCTCCATTATCAGATCTTAAAACTTTGATTTTCCTTTCGGTAATGTTTTCTACTTTAGCTTTGAATTCTTGGAATTTTGTGAACGCTTCATCCTTGGTTTTCAATAGATAAACCCAGATCTTTCTTGAATGATCATCTATAATTGCAACATAATATAGATGACCTCCAAGTGATTTTGGAGTCATAGGACCACACACATAAGAGTGAATAAGATTCAAGATTTCTTTTGACCGTGAAGCACTGCTTCCAAATGGTCTCTTGACATTCTTTCCCAATGCACATCCCTTGCAGACACCTTCATGATTCTTCTTAATATTTGGGATACCATCTACTATGGAACTTAGAGATGGGAGGATTTTGAAATGTAGATGACCAAATCTTCGATGCCATAGTTCATAGGGACATATATCAATGTGAACTAGGGCTTGGGTTATAGGAGATAATAATCTGCAAAGCCTTCTCGAATGCCAATAACTTTGGCTTGATCTATACTTGAGTCTTTTCCCCAAACAATAACCTTTCCATCAATGAAGGCTACTCTATCTCTTTTATCTTCTAAGCTTGAAATAGAAAGAAAGTTTTTATGCAAACCTGGAACAAATATAATGTTGTTGAGATAAATGATGCTTCCATCTTCGAGATTTATTGATGTTGATCCAATGCCTTTCACGGGATAGCTATTGTTGTCTCCAAGTTCCACAGAGTAAGTGGATTTGCCTTTTGATAAAGTCTTCAATTGATTTAAGTGACTAGTCATGTGTCTTGAAGAACCACTATCAATCACCCAAATGTCTTCTTCTTAGAAAGTACTAGAGAGAGTTGAGAAGAGACCATTTCTTTCTATGAATGATACCTTCTTTGAAGAAAATAAGAAGTTCCATATCTTCTTGATACCTTTTTTTAGATGACTTGAAATCTTCTTGATGAACTCCATAATCCCCTCAGGCAACCTTAGCTCTGAAACCATGCTGAGAATTCAGTAGGGCAATGATTAATTCAATTCTCTTTTCTTGATAACTACTTGTATTATTATTAACTTCTTATCTTTGTTCCTTATTATTACAGTGTGCAATACATCAAACAACTATCAAAACAATAAGAATAGTGAAATAGTATATAGGTTGCAAGCTAGGGCCAAAACCTCTCCTCTTGAGGGGAAAACCCGTAAATATCTTCTTCTTATAGATTCTTCAATTGACGAATACCATGACCTAGTGACCTAGACAAATACCCTCCGAGAACAAGATTTGCACGACCTCCAACTGCCACTTCTTTGACCTCTCCTAGAAAGGTCGAAATTTCTGCACTGTTGTAGCTGCTGCAACTGTTACACATATATAAGGAGACTTCGATCTCCTTGTAGAGCTTCCTTCTTCCCTTCACTTTCCTTTCCTGGAGATGTAGGACCATAGACAAGCCGTAAAAACCCTTCAATTGCCTTCTTTCTTCCTCTCCACTAAGATTGAGCTCAAGGTTAGCCCTAGCGCAAAAACCCTAGATTCTTCTTGTGCATAGGAGAGAGAGACCCAAAACAAACACTTCGGCTTCCTTGTCTTCCTTCTTCGTCCTCTTCTTCGACCTTCTTCTTGTCCTCTTCTTCGCATATGAGAGAGTGTGAGTGAATGCGTTATGGAGGTCGAGTTCCTCTCCTTATATAGGCCTTCTTCAAGGGTGGCGCAACTCTTCATGTAGGCCAACTTGGTAGTTCTCTAGGCCGACTTGATCTTGGAGGTATTTTGACACTTTAGAGACAAAATAAATTTCTCTTTACATATTACAATGTGCCCATAGGGTCTTCAACATATGACAATGATTCTTCAAACCTAGAAGCACTTTAAATAGTGCTTGACCTATAAAATAAAGAATTTGAGCATGAAATCCGTGCTTCAATAATATTTTTCTTTCCATTTTATAGTTTACAATTTACAAGAATACATTTCATACTTATGAAGACTGAACCTAGTTACACATTTTTCAACACATGCTTCTTGATATCTTCTTGTCCTAACATTCCTTGACTCCATTGCCCTTGAATGTTGGCATTGGTCTTCACATCTCTCCATTGCCATTCTTTTCCTTTTCTTTCAAAAAACCAATTAATTCGTTGGGGTTACTGGTTATCTCACCTTGCTGCTCCTTGTTGATGCCCCAATGAGTTTTAGGGGAGCCCCCCTCGAAGTTGGAGGAGATCTGGACTAAAGAGGCAAGGTAGGTCACCGAGGTGATAGTGGGTAACCTACCCAAGTTCAACTCAGATCATACGTTGTAGGTTGGAGCTTTCATCACTTTAATGTACAATTTGAGCGGCAACTGGCCTTTAAAGTTTAAAGCTAATTTTTGAATTTTAAATCTCTATTATGTTTTTTCAATTCCCTTCCTCCTTTCCACTGGTAATTGGGGAGAATCTCCCAGCCATACTTGAACCTTTTTCCCTCATTCCATTGTTCCCCCATACCTAAACCTTGATGTAACAATGGTTGGCATGCTTCTTGTTGCGTCATTATTGTGCATAAGATACTCGATATGGATTTTTGTTATTTTAAATAATCTTATGCTTCTAATGTGCCTTATGAGTCAAAGCAATTTCCACCAACTATTCACTGATGCAAAACTGTCAAAAGGCAGACATTGTCATTTTGCGGCACAGCTTTGTTGTTTTTGGGATAGAAGTTCCTAGAAATCCCTCAACAATATTGGGAACATCTTGACACCCCCAAGATTGTCAAGGGACGCTTGGGAAATCCCCTAGTCCTCGAGACATGGGGAAACATCCCCATGGGCCCATTGCTGTGGGGATCCTCTACAGTAGCATGAATGTTTCCTCACATCCCTGGGGATGCGATCTGCAAGAATGTGAATGCAGCCCTGTCCTACATAGTTGTTATTTTTAATATTGAGCACGATGCTCAGATCTCAGGAGCGGATGTGAGTAATTTTTATATGTTTGTGTAACTAAATAAAGATTTGATATTTAGAAGTAAGTTATAGTTAAGATGGATGAGAAGTTTTTGTTAGGGTTGCCTTCCACCATCTGACACTCTCCAACCATTCTGAAGTTTGTATAAGAATCATACAGAAGGGAGGTGATTATTCTCCACAAGTCTTATAATTGGGATGTGTTTGCACAGTAGAGTCCAGAAGTGATCCTCTATAAATATACATGAAATATCAATAAAGCGGGCATTATTTGCTGTTATATTCTTGTGCCCGCCTCCTGTTAGATATATGCATGTTAGTTTGCTGTCCTTTTCTGTCCACTCCATTATACTCTGAATTGTGCAACTTAGGGAAGATAAGGGTGCAAACCATATTGCAACTCTTAGTCAGCCCCTTAAATATGCAGATTGTTTTTTTCTTTATTCTTTTTTTCTTTTATGGCAGAGTTCTTTTCCCAAAAGCAATGGAATTGCAAATATGGAACAAAATATCTAAAGTAATCCCGGTTTCATTGATCTGAGGTTGCAATTTTTTATAACCTCCACTGAGAATTGTTAAACATTCAGATAATCAGATATCTTATTTAATTGTAGCTATACCCTGTAATTGCAGATTATATGGATCCTTTTGATAAATATATTGCCTCTGCTTTCCATTGAGTCATAACCTTCATCAGGTTATCTTCTTATAAGGAGGCATCTATCCTTCACAAGCAACATCACTCCATATCTATTGATCAGTTTTTTCTGTGGAAGAAATTATTTCTCCGACCAGTTCAGAAATGCTATCTTCCATTGAGACATTGACCATGTAAACTAGGGGTCATGTACCTCGGTCTTTCTTCACAGCTTCTATTGTTCTCACCCTAGGTTGGTCTTCAAGTGGAACCAAGTTATCTCTTTTACTTTTATTCTAAAGTACTAAATGTATAAGCACAGGAGTAGATGAAAATGCAAAGGAGGTGTAGAAACAACAAATTCTAGGGTTTGAGGATTTGTCAAGATTAGTGGTTAAAAAAACTTCGCATACAAACTTACAAAGATGCTTGAACCAAAACAATCACAACAATAAAATTAGAAATTGCAAATATAGATAAATATTAAATACATTGAATACATAATAAAATATAGTCTTCTATAAGCATCTTTTACTGTCCTTTTGGAGTTTAGAGCTAAATTTAGATGTTCTTTATATTTGTTTAATGTCTTGTTTTTGGTTTTTCCTCAATTTTTTGGTTTGAGATGTGTTACAAGTCAGGCACAAGCAACAGGATCTGTCGCATTATTCACTACAGACCCTTCTGCATCACAGGATTCAGTTAGGAAATGGATCTTACATGGATCCCAAGGGGGGATTGGATCTGGATTTAGTGCCAGATTTAGTAACACGCGCTCAATCTGTTAGAAAGCATACTGCCATTTGTTGTCAATCTTCTTTGCTAGACATCTTGTAATCATCCTCTAGGCTTCATGCTGTCTCTTCTATCTAGTGCTAAAGCTTAATGCCTTATATAGCTCGGTTGGGGTTGGTGATGTTATCTGCCTCTGAAGGTTGTACAAACTTATTTATGTCAATGACAGTGGTGTTCGTTGGACTTTTTCTAACAAGGTTGGCCATCCCTTTCAAACTTCTGTTTTATACAGTCCATGGTTCTCTAGATTATATGAAATAGTGTGCAGCTCTAAACTTGAAATCTCAACCTTTACCTTCTTTCAATAAGGTTTTTATCTTGGACCTTACATTCAAGTATTTGCATGAATAGTTGTTCCTAGTTTGGCTTTGGCATTGAGTCAGTGCATCTGCTGTTTCACTATTGTTTGCTTCCACAAGTCTGCAAGAGATATAGTTTCACTTTAGGAAAAATGGATGGAAAAATGCCCATCCTGTCATTCAGCCTTTTGACAAATGTCACTACGACATTCAAATAATATAAGTGGGAGGTCTCATTACTAGGCATGGAGATCACAAATATAGCTCCCAAATATGCGGGAGCATAAAAATGCATAAAGTTTCATCCTTCCTCTTATGCTGTGCTTTTCAACAAGGTCAATATTTGAGGAGTGCATAAGCTTTTTTCAAATATTAGTTATTCCAATATGTTTTGTCTTTTCCATGTACAGATTCACACATCAGTTGTAAGTCAATAGTTTGCAATACTTCTGATAAAATCAAAGCAAATAATGTTTCCATAAACATAAAGAAAAACACACAAGATGTGAGCCAATTTTACAAGTTAAAATTGACCAGATGGATTCAATATTTGACACTGCTACTTATCACTTCATGTCTTTCTAACAGTGACCTGTTACTGCTTGTTGAGCTGGCATGTATTTTAAAATTCATAATATGATATTTATAATTTACTTGACGGTCGTTGATTATCTATGATATTTACTTGACTGCGAGGAGACACTTTTCACACAAGGTAATCATAAATCAGATTAAACTCACAAATCTTAGCAGCTTTTGTTTCTCATGGAATAAGTTAGTGAGCTTGTTAGGTTGAATAGATCTTTTGGAATTATGGTACATAAAACTCCAAATACTCTGAGGGAAAAACCATTTAGAGGAAGAATCTGCCTGTCAGTAAAATTCATTTAAAGACCAAAAATAAAATGTGAATAGTAAATACCTTGTAGTATGCATGGATGTCTTTTAAATGGCAAAAACATGAAAAATCGAAGAAAAAAAAATGCCACATAACAATCTCAAACACAGAATCAAGGTCCTGGAGTCATGGGTTTGTCTGAGGGTACAGGAATGCCGGCTTTCAGAGTTTTGGGACCATAGGAGCTATCATGCTATGATTATTCCTGGGTTTCTCCAACCAGAATCTATTTCAAACTAAAAATGACAATCATTCTAATCTGACTCAGATTTGCAAATCAGAATTCACAAGGTTGCAGAAGGTGCACATAAGATCCACTGAGAAAAGCTGCAGTTTTGAGAAAGTTACAGTGCAGATGAAGTTGCAGAGTGCAGCAGTTGTGGCGCCATAGAGGTGAAGGAAAATATGGCAGTATGGTTGTGGTTCAGCACGGTTTGGGATGTGGACCTTATCTGTAAACTGCCGTGGATATTCCACTGGAACAGTTCATCATAACAGATCTTATAATATTGTGAAATCTTAGATTATGCATATTTTATTTCCTTAGATTCCAAATCAATTAATTACTAGTTTTGTTCAAATTTATGAAATAACTGAACTTAGAAATGGAAAGAACACAGACATAAAACACCATCCACACAAATGACCACAAGGTTTATCTTGAGAAAGGTAATATGGGAGAAAACCCAGCTAGAAGGTGAGGTGTATCCTCTTCTCTCTTTGCTTCAGTTATAAAAATTCACGTACAAAGGATTGGCTACTCCTATGGAGTTACTTTTGACACTGGCCTGAATGGCTGCTACAGAATCCTCCTCCTACTCTGTTATGCTAAAGAATTACCATACTTAAATGTTATTCTCAGATATGGAACAAGTACAATGCAAAAGAATGAAACCCTTTCTCCTCTTAGCAACCTGGAATTTAACATAGCTTGGTAGCTAAGTCATAGGACACGTCCCTCAGGGTCTCGTGTCCCGTATTTCACGTGTCCGACACCAAACATAGCCTAAAACGTGTCGAAAACGTTTTTTGTCGTGTCCTCCAATTGAGACACGTGTTTTGGATGTGGCAAAAACGTGCCCTAATGTTTTTGGCTCTTAGGAAACGTGTCCCACGAAAAATGACATTTAAAACCGTGCCCTGGTTTATTTTTGGGTTTTTTTTGTCATTATTCACTGCCGAAATCGAATTTGTTGTGCAGTGTGAGGAATTTTGTCGAATGACTAATGAGATTGACCGTGTTTTTGCCGACTTCTTGTCAAGTCCATGTCATACTCTTCCTTTTCAACCTCACTGAGTTGTTCGCTGTCATGTCTTGCATCTTATGCTGTAATAGAATTTAATACGATTTTGCATATACTTCATTATTTTTTAGAAGTTATTTCAATATAAAGGTTCAATGTATATGATTTTTTCGATGTCATCGTTTGTCTTTGTTTTACTTATAATGTAGCATACATATAGATTTCGCATCCATATCTGAATACATATGCATAAGCATATGCTTGAATGTATATCTACATGTGTTTGTAGATGTAAAGCACTCTTGAGTTCTTCAAAAATTAAAAAGTGGGATAAATCAATGGTTTCTCCATAGTGACTCTATGGAAAATCCATCTGAACTCCACATGAGTGATAATTTTTCAAAATACTGTATGTCTGTTATTTGTATATCCTCACGATAATTGCATCTCTAATTTCAAATTGTTGAATTAGGAGAAACCCCTGGAATTACAAGAGATCAATTTTAAAAAAAAATCACCATACATCATGTGATGAATCTACTTGTATCTAACAAATTCACCATTCTACTGTCTATCCATTATGCTATTTAGTATTGATGTCCTTCTATCTACTC
This sequence comes from Pinus albicaulis, assembly GCA_034641835.2. Classification (NCBI taxonomy): domain Eukaryota; kingdom Viridiplantae; phylum Streptophyta; class Pinopsida; order Pinales; family Pinaceae; genus Pinus; species Pinus albicaulis. The sequence goes on from CM076569.1 coordinate 719,587,260, forward strand.
ATTTTCATGAAATTGTTTTTACTCTGTTACCTGAAACAGAGAGATGCTAGTATTTTTCTAGATTTTGCTACTTGTAAAACTGGGAGCACTATTGAGTGCCCCATTATTTTTGTTTTCAGCAAAAACAAGCAAAATGATATGTGAAAAGAACAGTGGAAAAGAATCTTAATCAACATGATGTCATCATAAGAGAGTAGATTATTGATAGTTGTTTATAAGGCAACAATTCAAGAGAGTAGATTATTGATAGTTGTCTACGGGAAGAATAAGCTACTAATTGTTAGAGCTTGTCAACCAGAATATACGTTTTCTTCTAGAGGAATGAATATCTTCATGCTAAAAACTAAATAGGTATCATCATGATTCATATTTGTAGATGTTCTAATTTCTAAAAAATATGGATCAGGCACTATATTTCAGTATTTTTTTAATATATATATCGTGTCCCTCGTGTCCTGTTTTTGGGGGTCGCTGTGTCTCGTGTCGAATACTCATATTTACGTGTCCTCCGTGTCTCGTGTTCTCGTGTCATGTGACTTAGCTTCGTAGCCATCTAGAGGTAGGGTTTTGACTTCCTCAACTGTGATAAGGTTTTGGACCTTCTAGAATCTTCTTAAAAGTCCATGCATGGCGCCCCATGTGTGTGAGTAATGAGAGCTGACATGACATTCGTTCATACCATGATGGTCAACAAGTTAGGTCAATTGGTGGGAGACATAAGTTTCACATACGAACTCTGATTGAGGTGATTTTTGCACCATTGCAAATGTCACGCAGTAACAAACAGCGTCCAGGGAGTGCGAGCTATGCGTGCAAATTTTCATCCCCAAAAATTGTTGTTTGATGCCTCAAAATGGGTTTGGAAGGTTCCATACCCCAATTTTTCAAACTGGGACTTGCCATTAAAATGGCCCTTTCAAGCCAATTCCTCTAATTTTTCCACCTAGAAAGTTCCAGATAGATGACAAATTGTATGATGATCCAATCCGAATCAAGGCCTGCAAAAGCCCACAAAAATATTTCTCTGTGGGTTATGGCCCTTTAGGGTTCGGGTTACTGACCAGGACAAGCCCCACCTACAAGGCAAATTATTGGTTGGTGAAGTTGTGGACAGGTAGACAAAGTTTGCAGTGAATACATAAGCTTACAACGCCAAGTTTGTTACATGGTCCAAAGGCCACAAGCCCTGAAGAGTGTGGAATATGTGTGTGACTTTCAAAAGTTTGCAATGCCCAGATATTGCAAAATCACAGGGACCACACTACAACCTTTTGGTTGCAAGCTTATGCATTCCTGATGTCCGCTTTAGAAGCCGAACAATCATTTGGCCTTCCAATTTCTGTCCATTGAGATTCCAGTCTGGCAGCAGAAATGCGTGTGTGTGTGCACACATGTATATGTAGGAATGGGAGGCATAATGCTACTAAGAAGAGTTTAGCTAGTGTTTACTTGAGAGGCCTACATGTAAGGTGTGGTATTTTTATTATACATTTTTTGAAGTAGAAACTTCGTTTACAAAAGTCTTATGTTTGTTCTAACTCCCAAGCATTTTAGTTATGTAGGCTAGATTTAACCATATCATTGTGCATAAAAAGGCGCAGCTCCGACGCACATTACAAAGCCTCTTCAAAGCATACGGACAAAAGCCAAAAACACTGGTAGCAATAAGGCCATGAGTCTAAAAACCACATGCTAACTTGATCTGAGATCTGCAGAGTTAATGCTTAATGACAGTGTACAGAGTGAAATTTCCAGGACAGGCCACAGGACAATAAGAAGAATTTTTGAGCCATGGCGAACCTGGAGTGAAGGATGTTTAAAAATTTTCAGATCACATTCATTTTAAATTTCCAATGCATCAGTAATAAGTATGCAGAGACTATTCCCGGTGGAATATCATTATAGCTTCTGAATTTATTAATATTTTTGTGCATAATGCTTGTAAAAAATTTACTTTTGATGTAGAATACCATCTAGTTTAAAATTTAGATATAATGTATATGTTTTTAAAATGATCTCTTGGCTATTTTTAATATGTAACTGTGAAGGTAAATTTATAGTGTTTATCAGTCATCCTCTAACTTTCATTTGATCTTGGATTGCAGCTTCTATGGTGAATGAAGTATCTTATAGTTTCAGTGATGAATCTTCAACTGCACGACAACTAATTTCAGAGACAACAATAGAGGTACTTCTGTATTCAATTCATTCTGGTTGCAGAAGTAGAAAATTCATTCATGATGTTATTCTTTTATGAGTCAACCATGATTATTAATATGAAGCTGAGATTTGTCAGGTTGGCCTTGATATGAAAAACCTGTGTGCAAGCCTGGATTAACAATACTAACCTGTGATTTATCAGGTTATCATTGATATACCTTTTGCATTTCGAGCAATACCTGTTGAGATTATAGAGTCTACAGGAAATAAAGTTTTGCAACAGCTGCTTAAACTGATGCTCCCAAGATTCTTGAGCCAGGTTGGTTAAATTTTCGAAACCTCGCACAAAAGGAATGTTCAAGAATTTTTTCTCTGATCATAATGCTTTTTACGTGGTTTGTTCATTCTCAGTTTTAGATGGTCCATGTGTTTCACCCCTAACACTGCAAAACAGTTGTATTTAGCTAGCAATCTATGTGGGAGAAATAAATTAATAAATTATCCTATTTAACGCAAAAGTTTTGTCATGGTTAGAAGAGTAACTGGAGAAGTTTTTTTCACTTTGTATCCAAATTAGGTAAACCAGTAAGAATTCCATGAAAAGCTTTTTGTGGGCCAAGTTTAAATCTGACGGAGATTATAATGTCCATTCATTTAGCTAAACAACCATTTTTTCTAAAAATCTCATGTACGCATTCAATCTGGTTGCTGCCTCTAGGCTTTGATTGTACATGGATTGTTTTCGTCATTCTTAGTTTTTTGGGTACGATTTCTTATTCTCTCCCTTTTTGGCAGCTTGCCAAGGACTACAAGGCATGGGCTACTGGTGACACATCTCGTCGCCCCCTTGGCACAGGGCAAATCTGACTATAATTCTGGGAAGAACATCAACCTTCTGATGATTGCATGAAAAAATAATTACTGTAAATATCTTCTACATATTTTGTGGGATTTGCTCTTGTAGAGAGAAATTATTGTTGTCAGAATATTCCGGTTGATATTTTTTTCCAAATATCTTTAGCATTTTAATTTGTACATATTCTGCTAGATATTGCTTTCCTGGCACTTGCAGATCATCTATCAGGTTATGTACACCCAGAATTATATTGTAATTTTATACCTTGTTAGTGAAGCATGGTTTTGTGCCCTAACTGCATCTTTGAAGGCTTAGCTCACCGTTATGGGCATGTTATCAAAATAGGTTACCATGTCATGTTTATGAGATCTCTGCGTTATTTTATCCTTAAAACATATGGATCCTACGTAGTTTCAGAGTTACATGTATGGCTAGCAATCTACAGAGCAGCTTTGTGGAGGAAGGTACTGGTACTCCCATGCTATCATATTTCTTTTCACCGAACCGAAGTGCACTCTCGGAGCATAGGTTCTCCCTTTGTTGTGTACTTTTTTCTAAAACTAGTAAGTGCATAATACATATTCATCATCTTGGGAGCACTGAACAGTTTACAGTCTTAACCATGTTTCTATATGATTTTGTTGATGGCATAGCTAGAAAATCTGCAAAGCTGGATGACCAGAACCGATCGAGAGGTTTTTGTATATATATATATATATATATTTTTTTTATTTAGTCCCAGAGAGGAAATAGAATCAGTCAAACCATAATGGGTGATAGGAATAGAATTGAGCAGGTGACTAATTAATAAACAAGAACGGGAAGATAGTTTATAAGCATATTGCTGATCTTTCAAGCAAGTTACGGTGAGAATATGGGTGTTTAATAAACATGGTGTTATGTGTAAAACCTGAGTTTCGCCAGAAAAATCAATGGACAAGATGGTTCTTATTATCGTTGTGTGGTATCTGTGCTTTTCCCTTGTTCCGGAATATTATAATGTAACAAAGTTCAGTAAGATCTCTGTCTCGCAGATATCTATTAGTATTTTTATTGGGTTATGCTTGGAAATCAAATCTTGTTAGAGTACAATTTGGTTAATTTCGTTTATATTTCAAGAAGAATTAAAAACCCATGGCGATTGTAACTTATTTAACTTATTTTAGAAGCCGATCTTTCTTTTTCTTCTAGGATTTCTGCAATGGTGGTAACAACAACAAATATTAAATGTTTGGGATAAAATAGAATATGTTATTGTTGGGCATGCTAAATGTGTTGGTTGGTTAATGACTTGAATGATTAAGCTTACTGCATTTAGATAAAGAAAAGATAATAAAGTTAAAAAAATAAAATAATGTTAGTTATAATAAAAAATTAAAAATAAATATAGATTTTTGGTTAGTTGTAATTAAAAGTATTATAAAACATAATAACCTCACTCTAACTCTGTTGTTGATCTTACAACACAATATGAAGGAGACGTGGTAAAAATGTTTCACTGTTACTCTCAACCATCAATAAAATATTTGGATATCCATGTGAATGACCTAATTTTATATCAACTTTAAAAAAAGAAAGTAATTGAAATCTTCAAAAAAAAAAAAACTTATATTTTCACTTTTGAGTGAGAGGATGATGTATAATTCTTATTATTTTTAAAAATATAGGAATATTCATGTTAACGAATTTATTTTAATATTAACTTCATATATGTATATATAGAGAGAGTAACATCCAAAAAAAGAAAACTAGTCATGATCATAATAAAATACATAAAATACTTCCATGTTAAGAGAGAAGTAATTGAAAGTAAAAAAATTCAGTTACTTACTAATAAGAATAAAAAGGAGATGTGTAATATTCCAATTTCAACTATTTATGTATTACATATGTTAAAAAAAAACCTATGTATGTAATATATAGAACAATTGAAAAGAAAATTCTTATCGTTAAAACATTTAAAACATTTGAAATGGTCTCACTATCTACATTTTGCCTCATTTTCAGGCATTTTTTTAAATATTAAGGAAATATTTGTTTTGTTTTGTTGTAATTTTATGTTGTGTAGTTTGTACGATCCACTTTGAATCCATTTATGCATTCAAAAATGCAATTTAAAAAATAAAAAATTACACAATGAACTAATATAGATCCATTTTAACCACAGATTTATCGAGCATATGAGGGACCAAATTTATTGAGGTGCAAATATGTTTTTATTTTATTTATTTATACCTCGGGAATTTATCCCTCGACGCTTTCTAGATTTGTGGTTAAGATGGATCTATACTTGTTCATAAACAAATTTCATCGAGTTTAGCACATGTAGTTAAAGATTAGATCTTTAATGTTGTTAAAATGTAAATATTTTCACTTGTAAGCAAATTTATATCACAATACTTTTATGATTTAAAAAAAAATTGTACACAATGGGGCACATGCACATTCTTAAAGGAGTCGTCTACTAGGGCAGTAGAATTGTTCGGATGGTAAAAAGTGGTTGGGATCGGACAAAAAAATTGCAAAAAATCTCGTAGTAGTAGTGTTTGAATCATGCTTTTGATAGTGGAAATGGATTCAATACCATAAAGAACCTCTGGGGCACCCAAAATCTTAAAGTTTGACAGCTGTGACCTGGATTTACAAAAAGCCTTGTCGGATTTTATCAAAATTTTGTCGGAATTTCCATTATTTTTAGGAAAATTTTGCAGGCTGGTTAGACTACGACATTCTTAAATATATTATGGTTTTGTCAAAAATGTCACACGCATCAAGGCACATTTACATTCCTAAATATATCATAAAAGAAACTTTAGTGTGATTTTTTATGACTTTAAAAGATACGATAATGAAGGGAACCTATATGCTTCAAAGATATCATGTGGTGTATAAGCAATTCAATAAGACAAAAGAGTGAATTCTTTCCTGATCTCATGTTGGTAATCATAGGAGAAAATTTTCCTCCTATAATGCAAAACTTGTCAGCTAGAAGCCTTATCATGATTCACAAATAACTAGCCTTAGATGTCTCTCATCCATTCTTCAGCCATTGCATTCATTCATATAGCTTTCTCTGAAGGTGGGTCATCTATTACGAGATACAATAACCATTTTTTTGTTCAAAACTTTCTTTTAATGTTTTAAAGAGCATTGTAGCATGGATTATAGGTTGAATTGGATGAAGATTATTAATAGTTGTATACTTGTTCCCTTGTTTCACCTTGGTGGTTATCACTTGCCCCTAGTCTAGTGTGACTCTCTTGCTTTTTTGCACTATTTAGGAAGGGCACAAATAATAGGCTTTGATGATGGTAGCATTCCATTATATCCACATTTAAAACATTTGTTATAGTTTTCTACTCGATTGTCCCATCTTTTGGTTAATGTTAGTTGTTTGTGTTGGTTTATTGTTGACCTTGTCCTATGAGAAGGGGTTGTATATACCCAAGGTTGATGTAACTATAAAAAAAGAGAGCATAAGCCAATGTTAAAATGCAAAAGAATGGAAAGGGATGTAAAACAAGAAAAATATAAATTATAGTCCGAGCTCCACCCCCTCTTATATAGTCACTCATCCTCGAGAGTATGTAATATTCCAAATTAGGAAAGACATCAATATTGAACACCAAACTGAAATGTACAACAAATAATGATGCAAAACATATGAGAAAATCATAGATCCATTAGACTATGTATTAAGGAACAAATCACTCATACTAGGCAAACAAGCCTCCAAAGCCCAGAAATACTAGAATACCAAGGGATGCTGCAATACAAAAATGCGAGAATACATGATAGTGCAGTCCCAGTGAAGGTTACTGCTACAGGAAAATAGAAATGAATGGATCTGTTGATATATTACCCAAAAGGTGCTGAAAATGGAGAACTTGTCTCTCAAACACAATCCAAAGATAACCCGGCAAGGGTTTCTTGTGTAGATACAAAAAGTGCAGACTGCAACTTTGTGGCTGAATCACTCTATATCACTGAAGTTCTGCTGCAATATCGCTGAAATGGAAAAGATATGGCTGTAACTTCTCCTCCCTAGCTTTCTGGGTGAAAGGCTGCTCCTTTCACTAGGAAACTAGCTCATAACAGCGTTTTACACCCTTCCACTACAACACCCTGAAAAATAACGCAGTTCCTCAAGGAGACTGCGTTGTGGCTGTAGGTGACTGCTTGGCCCAATGCCAGATAGTGGAAATGAAGCTCAGAATACTCCTCCCAGATAGCCTTCTCAAGTCCTCCAAGATAGAGTATGGGATTCCCGCCTGGAAATGCCCTTGTACTAAACAATACAACAAACTCAGCTAAATAGTTGACGCATGCAATAAGTCATAAGAATCAAACATAAAAAATATTCTGAATGCCTCTCATGGCTGCCATCCCTTCCCTTATATTCTTGGTGAGCTTCCTCACCCTTGGCCCCACTCATTTATGAGGTTAATTCCATGCAAAGACGACTCCTCCAAAACTGTGTTGTCCCCACTAGTTCCACCCTCTTCTTTGGCAGCGCTGTTGATTTGGTAAACCTTGACCCAGTCTACATGCATTTCCCCCTTTCACACCCAAGGTGGCTTTATTTTGACTATCTAAACTGATCCACATCCATACTGGAAGTGATTTATTCCTACTAAAGAGATTTAAGGGTCTCCCTACCCCACTTATTCATCTAGACTATGAATAGAAGCAACATATAATATTCCAACTAGCTGAAAGCTAATTGGGAATATTACAGTCCTCCCCTCCCAAAATTTGCTTGTCCTCAAGCAACAATAAAGAAGGATGCTGCAAAATCTTCTCCCCCTCCCAAGTGGCATCCTCATCAGGAAGATTCCTCCATTGAATCAGATATTCTTTAATCACCCCGCTCCTTAGCTGCCTCTCCCGAGTATCCAAGATAGCCTCTGGTTGCAAAACTAGATGGCCCTCATCATCAATAAGTGGGAGATCCATAGTGACAACCACATGTTGTCCAATGGCCTTCTTGAGGCATGAGACATGAAAAATGTTATTGATCTTGCTCCCAATAGGAAGCTCTCATATGCTACTTCTCCAACACGACGGATCACCCTGTATGACCCATAGAACCGAGGTTTAAGCTTCTCAGCTTCCTTCTCCTTAAGTGTAGATTGTCTATATGGCTGAAGATGAAGATAGACCAAATCATCCACCTCAAACTTCCTCTCTATTCGACCACGGTCTGTATATATCTTCTGTTGGTTTTGTGTTGTAGCAATGATGTCCTTGAGGGCCCGGAGTATATCCTGACTCTCTTGAATCCACTCCTTTTCTCTAGGAGCTTTACTTGCTCCAAACATCACATCAACAAATGATAGTGCATCATACCCATAAAAAGCTCGAAATGGGGTCATGCCAATGGACATATGAAAGGTTGTGTTGTATCATTACTCTCCCAAATGGAGCCAACATAGTCATGCTCTCTGTTGCCTCGAAACATAGTTCCGCAAGTATCCTTCCAACCACTTGTTTACTATTTCTGTCTGTCCATTTGTTTGTGGGTGATAGCTGGTACTTGGTGTCAACTCAGTACCCACTAACCGAAAAAGCTCTTGTCAAAAGCCACCCATGAAGCGGCTATCCCGATCATTGACTATGGTCTTTGGGAGACCATGAAGTCTAAACACATCTCTAAAGAAGAGCTCGGCTACCTGTGAAGCAATATATCGTGCAGAAATAGCAAATAAATGTGAATACTTTGTTAGTCGATCAACAACTACAAAGATACAATCCCTACCCTGAACTGTAGGTAGACCGGTGATGGAGTCCATGGAAATACTTTCCCATTTTCCATCCGGAATAGGGAGTGGCTGCAATAATCCTGCGCGATGGTTGTGCTCTCCTTTGTTCTGCTGGAAAACTACGAACTCCTTGATGTGTTGGAGCACATCCTCCTTGAGACCCTTCCATGAGACTCTCTCCCGAATAGCCCGATATGTCTTAGTGAATCCTTGATGCCCTGCAAGCGGTGAATCGTGTGATGCCTGCAAAATCTTCTTCTTGAGCTTAGAACCTCTAGCCAAGAAGACCCGATCTCAGTAATAGATGACCGCATCCATCACTCTATACCTCTCATCAATCACCACTCCATCTAGGATCTCACATGCAAAGTGGTCTTTGGAATATTCCACTAGCAACTGAGCCTTCCAATCTGTATCCATGCTCATCAAGGACAACGTTGCTGGCCTCCGAGATAGAGCATCTGCCATTCCATTACTCTTCCCCTTGACATATTCTATGTCAAAGTCATATGCTAGGATCTTACTCACCCATTTATGCTGCCTCTCCTAAAGCTACTGAATCTGCTCAAGAAAGAATCGAAGACTATTATGATCAGTCTTCACTCGGAATCTATTACCCACCAAATATTGCTGGAACTTGGCTAAAGCATGCATAATAGTCAGCATCTCCTTATCATATATGGGGTATAGTCTCTCATGTGGCAGCAACTTCCGACTCTTAAAAGCTATGGGGTGTCCCCCTTGCATCAATACTGCCCCAATGCCTTCTTCCAAAGCATCACATTCCAACACAAAGGGTTGGGTAAAATCTGGCAGAACTAATACCGGGAAGGTACTCATCACCTCCTTGAGCTTATCAAAAGCTCTCTGCGTTGTGGTTGTCCAACTAAAAGCTCCCTTCTTAGTTAGATTTGTAAGTGGTGCTGCTAGTTGAGAGAACCCTTTTACAAACTTCCGGTAATAGGTACAAATGCCTACAAACCCCTGAAGTTCTGTGACATTCTTTGGCTCGGGCCAATCTCTGATAGCACAGATCTTCTCTTCATGAACTCTCACCCCATCTACTCCAATGATGTGGCCAAGATAGAGCATCTCTGTGAGCCCAAACTCACACTTAGAGAGCTTAGCATAGAACTGCTGCTCTTTAAGAATGCGTAATACTGCCTCAGTATGCTGTAAATGCTCCTCCCATGTGCGGTTGTAAATGAGAATGTCATAAAAAAAAACCAACACAAACTTCCTCAAGTGACCACGGAAAATGTGGTTCATGAAAGACTGGAATGTTTCTGGAGCATTGGTTAGCCCAAAAGGCATTACCAAGAACTCAAAATGGCCATAGTGATATCAGAATGCTGTCTTGGGGATGTCTTGATCCCTCACTTTGATTTGATGATACCCCGATCTCAAATCAATCTTGGAAAAATACTTGGACCCTCTTAGTTCATCCATCAACTCATCGATCCTGGGAATTGGGTATCTGTTCTTCATGGTATTTTTGTTCAAAGCTCTATAATCAACGCACATCCTCAATGTGCCATCCTTCTTCTTCACCAAAACCATCGAAGAGGCAAAAGGACTGGTGCTAGGCCGAATGTGTCCTAAGGCCAAAAGCTCTTGAATGGCCTTTTCAATCTCATCCCTGTAGGCTTTGGGATTCCTATAGGGGGTGGTGATCACTGCTTGGATCCCCTGCTCCAACTCAAAAGTGTGCTCAAATCCTCGGCCAGGAGGTATCCCAGGTGGGATATCTCCAAATACTGTAGAGTATCGGTCCAAAATAAATTGTACATCTGGATGTACTGGTGAATCCTTGCTCCCTGCTTCTGACATACGCAGTTCTACTGCCCACTCTATGTCCCCTTTGTGCAAATCAACTTCCATCCTGTGTGCTGAGACAATCTGGGGTGGATAGGTGTGTATGCCTTTGATTTTCTGATATTTACCACTCCCTTTTTCTGTCCATTCCATCTCTAATGTCTCCCAATATGTGGTAGACTTCCCTAAGGTGATTAACCACTGGACACCCAATATCACATTGGTGTCTGGAATATAAACCACAAAGAAGTTGCCTATCAGTGTGTAGGTTCCCATAGTGATGGTTAATGCCTAAACATATTTGGCACACTGCATGGTTCTAGCTCCTGGAACCAAAACTGAGAAACCCTCAAAATCTTCTATATGAATGCCCCTCCTCTGCACCAACTGTGTGTCAATAAAGTTATGGGTAGCTCCATTGTATACCAATAATAATACTCTTTGCCCCATAATAGTGCCTCTAACCCTTAAATTTATATACTTGGGAACTCCCCTCAAAGTTGCAAGAGTTCCTCCCATTGGAGAAAATGCTCCCACTACATATCTTATGGGTGGTGCACCTCCTCCTGTTGCTACATCGCTAGTCTCCTTCTCTTCATCAGAAAATATCTCAATACAATGTGCCTTCCCTTCAACACATTGGTGGTTTGGTACCCATGGCTCCCGACAAGTGAAACACAAATTTTTTTTCCTTAGATATCTTCGGCCATTATCATCAAAAGATTTTTTCTCCTGATCCTCCTTGGTGTAAGAGGAGATATTTTGATGAAAAGGGGCCTTTGCCTTGGGTAAAGCATGCTGTAGGTTCCCAGCCCTCTCCATAGCTTCTTGGAGCATAGTTGGTCTAGTAGATTTCACCAACCCATGCAATGGTTCAACCATCCCATCAATGAACATGCATACTCTCCTGGTCATAGTGAGGTCAGATACCATGACTAAAAGCTTTAGAAACTCAGAGATATAAGTTTCTAAATCCCATATTTTCTTGAGCTTGGTTAGCCCCACAAAGTGTGCTTCCGGATCCTTGGGATCAAATCTCTCCACCAACCTCTGGGTGAAGTCTGAATATGAAGTGATACTAGCATGCCCAAGTGTAGATAACCCATGAAACCACTACTCATGTGCCTCACCTTCTAGGTGCAGCGTTGCTATTTTGATAGCCTCCAATTCTGAAACTCTATTGAGTTGGAAGTAAGTATCCAACTTCTCTACCCAAGCCTTAGTTGTGCACTTGGGTGATCCATCATAAGAGGGCAAAAATAATCTGCCCAAACTGCGTTGTAGATCTTGGTTCTGCATGTACCCTCCATTTTTATGGTGATTGAAG